>JARPMJ010001343.1:0-57500 GCA_033366665.1 Phoxinus dragarum | reverse complement strand
CTAGTGTGCACCTAAAGTGCAGGGGTGACCGAGACTGTTATGTAATATATTAAAGTAGATTTTCATGCCCTGAAGATAATATCAGTGTTTGCAATGCGGAAAAAGGTTAAGGTTTTGGGTAAACTTGTGTTTTTGGTATTGGTTCCGAGTAAATGAATCACTTTGACATTGTCATGACATTCAGCGTGTAGTTCATTGAACTCAAAAATCACTATGTACTATACAGTGATTAAATGTGTGCAAAGAAGAAAGACCAATCACAGTTCAGTATGCAAACAGACATAAAGACCAATCACAAACTGGTATGCAAATACTACAACACGGTCTCTTCACTCACTGTCACATGGCATTTTAACGTCAAAGGGAGCTTTACAAACTTTAAGTTAAAGGATAATTCCGGTATTTAACACCTTGAGTCTATATTGTAGTTTGTTTTGGATGAACAAGAGTGGTGGACAACATTTTTTTGACAATGGTTCCTCTCTCGAGTTTTTGACTATAAAAGAATTGGCCATGGACCCATTTAACATTGGAGTCAATGGGCATGTCCGAAAATGTCATTAAAACAACCTTTAACATTAGTTTTCAAAACTGTGCAACTCACCGAGTGATTAGTGATGTTAGTTGATGTTCCAGAAACAAAAAGTGTTGCGAAATTCAGTTTCTGTCGTGTTTTATTCGTCATTTTGTAAAATCCCATTGAATTCTGTTGAAGGACTGAGTGCTCGTTAATATACATGGGCTACCGGAAACGGAAAGGGGGCTGTTTACATTTGGTCGATGTAGTCTTTTTGCTCGCTTCCGTTTCTCATAAGGCTAGCGAGCAGAGCAACTGTGCTCCGGGAGAGTAAGCGAAATAAACAAACAAAAGCTTGAAAATATTGAAAGACGTGACCACTGACCAGTGCAATATGAAGTTGAACTCGACTGTGACCGTGAGTGTCCCGCGAGACATAAACATCGGTTATCGCCATCAAGTGGTCGGGAGTGTGCTAACGCTTCAGATTCAAATATTGAGCGGAAGTTACACGGTTGTGAAGTATCTGAAAAAATAGTTCCACTATAGCAAAATAAACGGATTGGAATCATATATTGCGACGATATATTGTTTATAATCATCAACGAACACCACTAACCACTCGGTGAGTTTAACAGTTTTGTAAACAAACATTATTGGCTGTTTTAATGACATTTTCGGACATGCCCATTGACTCCAATGTTAAATGGGTCCATGGCCAATTCTATTATAGTCAAAAACTCGAGAGAGAGGAACCATTGTCAAAAAAACGTTGTCCACCACTCTTGTTCATCCAAAACAAACTACAATATAGACTCAAGGTGTTAAATACCGGAATTATCCTTTAACAAAAAACAAATATTGCACACCTGAGTAGTAAGACATTTTCAGGTTCCTTTTACTCAGCATGCAGATTTCTGTGATTCATAGCAAAACTGTCCATAACTCCAGATTTCCAGATAACTCCATGTCCAGATTTTGCAGTATTCTTTTCTGAAAGTTTAGTCCTAACCCTATCCCTACCCCTAAACCTTATCCTGCAGATGACTTATCCCTAAAATCAGAGGGAAATGATACGTTTTGAATAATGAATAACATAATGAATAACACTGATGTAGAAGCACCGAACCCCTGATTGTAAGCCTAAACTTGTCAAACTGTAAACTCAAATCTGATTGGTGGATTGGAATGTTGTTCCAGGATCAACAAAGATGTTGATCCAGGAACATGTTGCACTTGGTGAAATCTTGTGCGACTACATATTCAAGCAAGTTATATGACCTTTTTTTTTTTTTAGAGCTTAACAGACGTGGTCTTTAACAAATATTTGATGAATTGCTTTTGTTCCCTTTTTGTAAGGCACTTTGGATAAAAGCGTAAATGTAAATGTGGTCACTGTAAACTGCCTCAGTAAAAGCTGCACAGAAAGAAAAAATCTACTTTTGTGTTTTACAGAAAAAAAAGCTTTTTTTACGACAGGTTTGGTACGACATAATCGTGAGTAAATGCAGACCATCATTTCTGGGTGAACTATTCCTCCAAACACAAAACGTGCCTATTTTGATAATTCACCTATTAGCTTTTTGATATCACAATGGAGGTTTTGAAGAGGAAGGAGCTAAGATGATGTTTCTGAAATGCTTTCAGCCTCTCTTTAACGTCCCAGTGTGTTTTTCATAGCTACAAACCATTTTGGTCTGGCAGACCCTGAGCTGGGAAGCGAGAGAGCAGGAGAATGAGAGAAAAAGATACAAGTGAGAATGACAGGAAGGCAGGGAGCACGTTTGGCCCGCTGACACGTCTAGTCTCTCCTTGCTGCACGTCTGGCTCACATGTGGTCAGAAAAACTGAAGAGACCTGACCTCAATCAGCTAAAGCACAAACCACAATCGTCTCCCATGCTTTTATCTCTCTATCGCAGTCTTCCCTCAAATTGTCTCATCCTTCATCCAAGGAGTTCATATGTACGGCACAAACTTTTGATTAGATACAAAAATGTGCGGTTTCTGAACATAATTGTAATACAACAGTGATAAATGGATAAAGAGAGAGCCATAAAGGCATCCAGAATGCAGCAGAAACCGCATAGACATCATCTCCGCGCTCCAAAGCCACAGCCTGAACTTTCAGGATCTCAGGGTTTTGAATGTTTTGGCTGAGGCGTCCACTGCTGGTCTCGGCTGGTATACCAGTGACACCCAGAAAGTGGCCAAGTCAATGGGCACTGCAGGCCGCATGCGTTGTGTATTTATGGAAGGAGCGTAAAAGAAAAGGGTGAACCGGCAGGGCAGCCCGTGTCATCTGGCAACGGTTATTA
The DNA here is from genome assembly GCA_033366665.1 of Phoxinus dragarum. Lineage (NCBI taxonomy): Eukaryota > Metazoa > Chordata > Actinopteri > Cypriniformes > Leuciscidae > Phoxinus > Phoxinus dragarum. The sequence continues at coordinate 54,666 of JARPMJ010001343.1, read as the reverse complement.
CTCTTCAACCTCTCTCTCGTTCTGCTTTCCTCATTAGACTGTCCCGCTCACGTGGTGTGGCAGGTAGTGCGTGTATGTTTGGGGGGTCGATGGGGAAAATTGCAGAGTCCTGACATATGGTGAGGTGAGGAAGTTTGAACAGCCTCGTCCCTAACAGAACGTGGAGCCATCGCTGGCGGTCGACCTCAGAGAACGAGATGTTCCACATGTAGCAACCCTACGTCTGAGTCGTCAACCAAACACCTCATCTCTCACAAAGCCCACACTCGCAGGAGTCTTACCCATGAGCTTGGACCACTGAGCAGGTGGTCGGAACAGGGGATACTGTTTGGGGAAGGTCTGTGGACTCCAGTGGCCGGTGAACACCAGGATGTAAGAGGCGGGTCCTCGAGCGCTGCACTCGGTCCCGTTGTTCAGGTTCACCGGGGCCGCGCAGGACAGCGTAAACCGGAGCAGAACGACGAGCAGATGCTGCAGCCAACCAGGAACAAAGATCTCTGATGACATCATCTCTGTCAGGGAAAAAAAGAGCAGGAAAAGTCATTAGCCAAGTACAGTGCACTTCTCCTGAAGAAAACACAGGTCTTTTTCTCCGTTTTAGGGTTAATAGCAACAAAAAGGCCATGTTGAAATCGAACAAATTTGAGTTTTTCATGCTATAATAATTCTGATCCACTCATGCAGCACATGTATATTGCAATAGGAAACTACATAACTTTGGTTCCTGACACCTTAATCCTCTGTCGAGGAAGTATCTGAGATTGCAGCTTGCTCTGGATTCAAAGACACCAACCGTCTTATATTACAAAGTTGCGCTGCTTTAGAGAAACCTTGAAGAAATGTCTGAAAACTAAATATCTGTCATCATTTACTCGAAACCTGTTCAACTGAGCATTCTTCTGAGGAACTGAAGTCCTGAGCACTAATTTGCATACAATGAAAGTTAATTTAGACTGGGACTGTCAAACTCAAAAGAGGCATATAAGTTGTTATTCACTGAAAATCTTCCCCTCCACATTAGCTCTGAAATTTTATTAGCATTCAAACGTGTTCAAATATGGAAGATATGTTAATGACGACAATCCTGTAAAGCAGTTGACATTGGATGTCATTGACATTATAGGGATGGTTCGGAGTAATTTCAACCTAGGGTCTTTTGCACCATGACCTCGAGCCAAACACATACATTTATGTAAATACATTTGCATATTGTTGCCTACTGTCTGCTTTGGCCGCTTCAGAGAACAGTTGGGTAGGTGATTTTCACCATGTCGAGGAGATTTTTTTCTACTACAAGGGCACGTGTACATTTCTGACACACACTTTGACCAATCAAAGCAGACTGGGCTTTATGGAAAGGCGCATACCTCGGGTCTTTAGTGATCCGGGACGTCATCCACTACCCTACTCATCATTCATTTTTTGAAGTTAGACATCAACCTTCTAAGTATTCCTCAATCAATTCATTATAAACAATATAACAAGAAAAAGGAAAGCCTTTTTTCCCATTCATTTTTTGGTCAAAATTGTATAGGGTCGTTAACGACCCGAGGTGTGTAACAGTGTAAGTATATTTTTTGTCTGCACAACAATACCGTAATTGAATCTTTGATGACCGAATAAGTGCATTGTCTGATACACAATGATGAAGTGACGTTTCACTCATAGTTACCGCAGGCAGAAAACAAAAGAATAGGAAGTATCATCAGCAAAACTTAAAATAGCTCAGCGATTTAATACAGAGCAAGTACTGAACCCAATCCAATATTAGTGTCACTGTCACTTGATGGTGGATCTGTCAGCTATCAAAATATTGATTTTGAATATGTTGAAAATGATAGTTTTTAGAATATGTTTGAGATGGCGAATATGAGCCAGATGCTGAATGTACTGGAAAAAGAGCTCTGACGTGTTTTTTGAACTTCAAATCATGCAAATGTTTTCTAGCAGACCCCATAATTATAAACGTGTAAATGTGCATAATACGGGCCCTTTAAAATTCATGAACATGCATGAGATTTAACAGTTTTTTTGTCTATTTTGACGCTTGACAGCGCCTTCCCCTTTCACATTCAATGTATGAAAAGGAGCAAGGTGAACATTCAAAATATTTCATTTTGTGTTTCAAGAAAGACTTTGAAAACAACATATGGGTGAGTAAATGTTGCTTTAAATAAAACATAATTAACAGCTGTTCACACAGGCGTATGTGATGAACTCAACATCACCACGGCACAAATTTACCCAGAACCCCACAGTCACATCCCAGCCAACACAACAACCCTAGGCTTGCTGTTTATTCCTGACTAAATTAAAATAACACAACAGCAATGGCTTGTGTGACTGATTTATTTTCATCCCATTTATCCTGATTGAGTGCATTACGCAAGACCAGCTTAGACCCCGGCAGAAGGTTTAGAGGATGACTGCATGAGATACTGGGATCTGCGGCGTCTGCCACTGTCTTTTAATAAAGAGGCGAAGCGACAAAGGGCACAAGTTCATCACCGCAGGCTCAGACTATTGCTCTGGCCCCGTCCGCTGGATCCCCATAGTTTATAATGAGCCACGATCAGATGACAAACCCTCAGATCAAAGACACAGGCTCACAGCGTCCCCGCTTCTGGTATTTTTATGCTCGCCTGTTAAAATTTAAAGTCATTAATGTAGGTTTAGGTTGGACCTGTAGTTCATATGTATATATATATTGAGAGGGTGACTGATGTTATTGAAAAAAAACAGCGGACAGGGTTATAATAGTGCTCATAATGAACAGATATATTAAGATCCATGAGGAGGGAGGTCTTGAGTCACCAGAAATGACCTCATGTCTAATGGACATAGTTCTGGAGTGAGAGAGCAGCTAAACGCTCCTTGTTTTAAAGCCGACTAGACCGCAGGTTCAATGGGACATGGATAAAATCTTACGAGTGAGGACTGAGCGCGCACTCCTTTGTGGTTTCCTTTCTTTTTCTTCAGAACTCCGAGTCTCTTTCTCCAATGTTTGACAGATCGGGTTTCGGCATCTTTTGGAAAATCTGAAATGTCCACGGCGCTTTTCACACATGCAGACTTTTCCAACTGCATTTTTCCAATTTAGAGGTGAACCGTGTGTGAACAGAAATGCCGGCAAATCAGCCACAGCGATCTGCCGCTTGAGAAGTTGTAACATTGCTGGAAAAATTCTGAATTGATGCACGAATTTAAAGAGCTCTGACACAAGAAATCTGCTCTTCGATTCTTTCACAATACTTAAGGTGCCGACACAACATGCCTTCATATTGATAAAACATACACGGAAAAAAAATACACTTAAGGCAAAACTAATATTTTTTCATGCACTGCTCAATTTTGAGATTTATTTAGCTTTCGTAAAGTCTTCTTTCAGACTAGTGGAAAGAAAACATGCTAAATAGACATTTAAGTGTTTATTACACTTTTGACTATTTGTGTCTGTAGTAGTCTGTAATTACAACACATATAAAAAAAGTTTTTTTTTCATGCAGAAATATTCACTTCACTTACACACACCAGACTTTACAGTTTTGTTCCCATCTCTATTCTGAAGTTTGTTTGTTTTTTACAGAGGGGTTTGTACACATGATACTTGCCTGATATATAACATTATGGACATTTTCGACAGTATTTTCTGATTTTTTTACAAGTGATAAAAAGATCCCATAATCTCCTCTGCAAATCCTTTAACTCTAGTAAACTCTAGTAACCTTATTAAATGTTTACATTTCTTGGTTTCTGTAAGCAAATTGGTGCATATTTAATTAGACAGTCTCATTTGCATATTTAAACATAACATTTTAGAAAACTTAATCAACTTAGGAAGTATCGTGATAAATATTAGTTAACATTTTACCACATTTACGGACACTAAAAGGACTCTTATTATTTTAAAATATTAAGAGTAATAAGTAATTATCAGTAAATGTACACATTTTAATACTTATTTACAATAATGCTTTCAATAATATTTTTACAATATTTATTCATATATACACTACCAGTCAAAAGTTTTGGATCAGTAAGATTTTTCATGTTTTTAAAAGAAGTCTCTTCTCACTAAGACTGCATTTGTTTATTTATTTAAATTATGACTATTTTAATAACTGTTTTCTATTTTAATATATTTTAAAATGTAATTTATTCCTGTGATCAAAGCAGAATTTTTTGCATCATTACTCCAGTCTTCTGTGTCACATGATCCTTCAGAATCATTCTAATATGATGATTTGATGCTCAAAAAAACATTCATTATTATTATTAATAATTTTGAAAACAGTTTTTCAGGATTCTTTGATGAACAGAAAGATAAAAAGAACAGCATTTATTTGAAACAGAATATTTTGTAACATTAGAAATGTCCTTACTGTAATTTTTGTTCAATTTAATGAATCCTTGATGAATAAAAGAATTGATTTATTTCCCCCAAAAAATTAAATAAAAGTTCTTACTGACCCCAAACCGTAGTGTTTAAGTTTTCCATTTCAAATAAATGCTGTTCTTTTGAACTTTCTATTCATCAAAGAATCCTGAAATAAAAATGTAAATGGTTTTCAAGATTGATAACAATAAATGTTTCTTGAGCATCAAATTCTCATATTCATATCACGTGACACTGAAGACTGGAGTAAAGATGCTAAAAATTCAGCTTTGATCACAGGAATAAAATACACTTTACTATATGTTCACATAGAAAACAGCTGTTTTAAATTGTAATATATTTCAGAATATTACATTTTTTGTTGTATTTTTAATCAAATAAATGCAGCCTTGGTGAGCAGAAGAGACTTCTTTTAAAAACGTTAAAATCTTACAGATCCAAAACTTTTGACTGGTAGTGTATATTAGTAGGTTTTTGGAGAGTTACACCACATGACATTTACAGCCTGAACTAATCTTTCCATGTCATAAAAAGGTCAAATTATCTGATATTTAAAGAGACTTATGGACCTTGGCTCACAGTTATGAGGGTATGTGGGGGTCGTCTATATGACATAATTTCCTCTTTTTTTCATGCATATAAGTTGCACCACAAGAAAATCTACATTTTGGAAAGAAAACCAGACAAGCATTGAAACAAAAGAGCTTCTTTTCATCTGTGTAGATGAATAAATTAGTCAACAGACCTTGGAACAGATTTCTGGCGTAGCTGTTTGAAAGACATTTCCAATTCCACCAAATAACATCACAGAGTTTTACCTGCATTTTAGTGCTGGTGTGTGAACGGGAACAATAAAATCTGTTGAAAGTGTGAAAAGCAGATGTGGCATTTGCCAGGGGAAAGTAATCCAGCCGTTTTACTGCAATGTAAGTGTTTTCATGTGTGAAAGTAAGTGACTAACCTAAGCATCAGGCACACATGCTACAATTGCTCAATAATGTTTGTCCTCAAAACAAACAGATCTGTTTGTTCATGGGAGACTGAGACAATGCCTTGTCTATCTAGTGCACTCAGCATTCCCAAAAACCATCCGCTTGCTATTAAAACAGTATAAATATTTTGATCTCCCATCTGCAGTGACATTTTGCACACGTTTCAAATGCGAAGTCCCACTTGTTCCACATTATCTCTTTCTCTTGGGATTGGGCTGTGACATTAAATTACACATGTAACACAATTCAGGCGTGTTTAGTGGGCTGGGATGCACTTGCCAGTGGTTGCAGATGCTGCTGCGTGACACTGACGTAAAGCAAACCTCCCTCTGTTTGCCGAGGACGTATTCTCAAACACAGAGACGCAGCAAACCTCTGCTCTCAGCACGAACCAGACACAATAAAACCAGGGGAGACGGAAAAGAGCCAAAGAAAAGAGCTTGCGGCTTTTCGACACTTAAGCTTAAACTTACAGGGAGAGCAATTATGAAGCCGCAGCGCGCTTGTACTGCAAACGGGAGTCGCATGCAAATGCAGAACCTTTCAGAGTAAGAAATGAATGAGAAGAGGGGGAAAATAACAGTTAAATAACTGTCAAGAGCAGCACATGTGTTAAAACACTTAAGGACTGCAGCGTTGTTCCTCAAAGAGACGTCAAACCTGTAGAAGAGGAGTGTGGGAAGGTTGCGGTATATAGAGGCACAGCGGGAAAGAGGAGAAGCAGAAAAGCAACCCTTGGCTTAACCTTTGCCACAGCAGCCGACCTGAGCGCAGGACACACACAGACACATATACACACACACGCTAGTGAATGGCTCACTCTTACCTGGCTGTGATGGTAGACAGCAGGACAGGGTTTGTGGAGATGTGCACTACGGATCAAGATACCTCACTTTCATGCTCTTTCCCCTCCTCTTTCTCCTCCCATTCTTCACTCCCACCTCTCCATGTATGGGCCTACACACACACACACACACACACACTTTCTCTCTCTTGTAACAGTCTTGCTCTTTTTTCCTCTCCTCTCCGTTTATCTCTTTTTCTTCTCCTGTGAGATCACAGAAGGTCCCCTGTGTAACGCCCAAGTTGATGTGTTCATATATGAATAACTGACTCCATAAGTAAGCACTCATCTAATAGTTTATAGCTGTCTGAGCTTTGGATTCCTGTTTGTATCTGGGAAATTCAGTGATGTTTTGCTTAAAGAATTTCATGTGAAAATACTTAACTTTGTAATACAACTGCCTGATTTGTAGGTTGCTTCTCCTGGAAAGTGTAAACCTTTCTCCGTGGCTAGCAAAACATTGCTCAGTTTGTTTGTGCAACCAGCCTGACAACAGCTCAGCCAATGGCGTGATTTTGGGGGCGGGGCTCTCTGTTTGAGAGCAGAGGAAGGGGAGTGTTTGGGAAACTTGTTTGAAAACAGTCAGCGGGTGCTTCTGAATAGGTTTACTTCTCTACTAGCAGGCGAATAGTCGAAAAAACCTGTGAAAAAAGTAGAATTCAGAGTATTAGTGAAATGGGAGGCAACCCGTTTGACCCACTATTTGACCTGACATGACCTGACATAGGCTATTACTCTCCCATGAGGCCACAGGAGAAGAGTTGTAAATGGCAGTGAAGCAACACAAATGACACTATGACAAGTATTAGTACATCCAGATTGCATTCTACTGCATATACTATATAGAACATTTTACGACCAGAAAATAAGTACTTTTTTAAAGAAAATACACCTACAATGCCTACTTCCATTTTCAGACACAGCCATATTTTAACTTTCCGTTTCAAACTGCGTAGATATTACAAAATTAAAATGAAAGAGCTTTAAACACTGTAGAAATAAATAAGTCATATTTTATGTTTTTTATTATTATCTATCTCATTAAATAAAAATGGGAGTTGTCGCTTTGGTAAACTCCTAAAGTGACAAAAAAAAAAAAAAACTTTTTGCTGACGTATGCTTTTAAAATGTATACAGCAGTCTTTCTTTTCATCGAAAACAGACTGAAATTTGATGACTCATCTTGCACTCGGGGGTGTAACCAAATTTTTGTACAAAGTTCTCTAAAATAAGAAGGTCCCTCCCTCTAATACCACTAGTAATACCACTACCAGCCCTGACATGGGCTGCGTTCCAGTACACTTTTAGACACGCACTTGCGAACTTCCCTAAGTACTTCCCCTCTGGGAATCCCTGCCGCCATTTTAAAGTGCGGTCCAAGGAGCGAGTCTACTTCATATGTACACTTCAGGCACCTATATGTCCCACAATGCAGTACGATTGTGGCGTCACCACAGATCTCATCTAATCACCACCACCACAAACAATCCATCCATCCATTTTCTTCCGCTTATCCGGGGCCGGGTCGCGGGGGGTAGCAGTCTAAGCAGAGATGCCCAGACTTCCCTCTCCCTAGACACTTCCTCCAGCTCTTCTGGGGGGACACCGAGGCGTTCCCAGGCCAGCCGGGAGACATAGTCCCTCCAGCGTGTCCTAGGTCTTCCCCGGGGTCTCCTCCCGGTGGGACGCGCCCGGAACACCTTCCCGGGAAGGCGTCCAGGAGGCATCCGGAACAGATGCCCGAGCCACCTCAGCTGACCCCTCTCGATGTGGAGGACCAGCGGCTCTACTCTGAGCTCCTCCCGAGTGACCGAGCTCCTCACCCTATCTCTAACGGATCGCCCAGCCACTCTGCGGAGAAAGCTCATTTCGGCCGCCTGTATCCGGGATCTTGTTCTTTCGGTCATGACCCAAAACTCATGACCATAGGTGAGAGTAGGAACGTAGATTGACCGGTAAATCGAGAGCTTCGCCTTGCGACTCAGCTCTTTCTTCACCACGACAGACCGGTACAGACCGGCATTACTGCAGCAGCTGCACCGATCCGTCTGTCAATCTCCCGTTCCATCCTTCCCTCACTCGTGAACAAGACCCCAAGATACTTAAACTCCTCCACTTGAGGCAGGAACTCTCCACCAACCTGAAGTGGGCAGGCCACCCTTTTCCGACTGAGGACCATGGCCTCGGATTTGGAGGTGCTGATTCTCATCCCAGCCGCTTCACACTCGGTTGCAAACCGTCCCAGTGCATGCTGAAGGTCCTGGTTTGAAGGGGCCAGCATGACAACATCATCTGCAAAGAGCAGAGACGAAATCGTGTGGTCCCCAAACCCGACACCCTCCGGCCCCTGGCTGCGCCTAGAAATTCTGTCCATAAAAATGATGAACAGAACCGGCGACAAAGGGCAGAACCGGCGACAAAGGGCAGCCCTGCCGGAGTCCAACATGCACCGGGAACAAGTCTGACTTACTGCCAGCAATGCGAACCAAGCTCCTGCTCCTGTCGTATAGGGACCGGACAGCCCTTAGCAAAGGACCCCCGGACCCCATACTCCCGTAGCACCCTCCACAGGACACCTCGAGGGACACAGTCGAATGCCTTCTCCAAATCCACAAAGCACATGTGGATTGGTTGGGCAAACTCCCATGAACCCTCCAGCACCCTGTAGAGGGTATAGAGCTGGTCCAGTGTTCCACGACCGGGACGAAAACCGCACTGTTCCTCCTGAATCCGAGGTTCTACTATCGGCCGTATTCTCCTCTCCAGTACCCTGGCATAGACTTTCACCACAAACAACTCTATGATATATTAATTTATTTTATTTTATTTAAAACAACCCAAACACACCTAGGCCTACCGGTATATACATTTGGATGCTGCATTAAACTAATTCTTAGAGGGGGAACATTTTCAAATAATAAATCAACTCCATAGCTGATTCAAAGTGATAAAGGGCTTGGGACCTTCCAGTTCAGACTTCAGCCCATTGCAGTTTCTGCCAGTAGTGGGCACTCGTGCAACGTACGCAATGACGTACATCCGAGTGAACGAGACGGAGTGAAGTTAGCGAGTGAAGTTAGCGAGTGAAGGGCATGACAAATTTGGACTGGAACGCAGCCAAGAAATAGCAAGTGACAAATCATGAAAATCTGTTTTCTAACAGGTTTCCTAAACAACTGGCATTGGTCAGACAAGCAGAAAGCTCCGCCCCAAACTCACATAATTGATGGAGCAATTATTGCTGTGTTGGGCTTCTCAAACAAACTGAGCAACAGCACCACAGAGTGTTTACACTTATCAGGGGAATCCACCAAAAAATGACACGCTTACAGTTGACTGTAGATTTATGTATTTATTTGGCTTGCAGTGGATCGAGCAAGAAGCCTGAAAATACAAAATCTTATCCTATTACACACAGAAATGACTTGCCAACACAATGCCAGAGCGTTGCTATGCAGTTGCTAAAGTGTTTGGAGTGGGTTTGTTTTAGTATGTTACTATGTTTCCAAAAGGAACTTGAGTCCCTTCAAGTCATCATCCAATTGCTTAGAAAATAGTCCAGATTTCCTCTGTGAGCCACATGACCTTTCATTCCATATATCATATCAGTAGACCAAACAATCTGAGGCATGTTACACCATGACATTCATTACCTTGGGTTAGAGATTTGAGCAAAAGTAATAGAGTTGATGAATTCTACAGCAGATCACACACTCGCACAAGAGGTTTTAGCAGCACATCCAGAATATGCCATATTAGAAGTGTTCCTGGGTCAACATTCCTGTCCAAAAATGTGTCTTAACCATATCCCTACCCCTAAACCTATCACTATCCATAAGTTCTCCTTAAAATCAGAGGGAAATGATAGGTGAATAACACTGATGTAGAAGCACCAAACCCTGGTTGTAAGCCTAAACTTCACACAAACTGTAACCTTGTCCCTCGGCCGATTGGTAGATTGGAATGTTGTCCCAGCATCAACACAGATGTTGATCCAAGAACATGTTGCACTTGGTGAAATCAGCATCTGAGTTTTAGCAGAGGAAAATTGGTTTTAAGAACAACACACTCATAGACGTGAATGACATCTGGGAATTTTCTGGTTAGAAAGCAGCCGGTCCCTGTGGGAGCTCACGTCAGTCCAACATAAGACATTATTTGCCCATCAAGAAAAGACACCAGCAGAAAAGCTGAAAAGCCAAGTAGATTTTACTAGGCTTCATAAATCAAGACTGGCACTTACAGGAAAAGTCCAATGTAAAAGCATCTATTCATCAAATTTGGTAATGCTTACCGTGTCAGGCGAAGGAAGTCATCACTTCATCAGAGGCCAGACTGAATGGTGATTGGTTTGCATTGACGCAGATGGGATTGGACACCGCAAATGAAGTGATTGGTTTGAGTGTTATGTACACTCTGAGTACACTGACCCTAAAATGACCCTTTCCTGGACAAAAGCCCTGGATAAATCTGCCAATGGGCAAGCAAGAGGGATGAGGGGAGCTGATGAGACCAAGAATGTACAAGAAACAGGAGTATGTATGCATGCATGCATTTTCGCAACTGCGCACACGTCTCAATGAGCAAAGAAGTTGCAGCCAAATGCAACTTAAACTTGATCTATTTGGCAATATTTCACTAGTACACTAAAACCAAATACTTCAGTTCACTAAGATTTCAAACTCTGTAGGTTTTTATTTATTGACTTGTTTGTTCAGTTTAAATAACTGTGGTTGTGAAAACAGCCAATATAAAGTTTTGTAATCCAAAAACTTTGATCGATTTTGGGGCATTTTGGGTAAAGAGTGACATAAGGTATATGAGCTCATGCTCAGTCGTCTAAGGACAATAAAACAAATTTAGCATTCTAAAATGTCATTTCTGCTCAGTATTTCAAGTGTGGCTGTCTATTCCTTTAACAGCTCACTTTTTCCTGTCATTTAACCTCCGACAATTTGTCAGTGACGTCATTCTGTGGGATCAAGTGGCGATGCATTGAAGCCATGTCAAATAAACTGCCAATGTCCAGCTAGACAAACCTGTAGAAAAAAAAAACATTTACATGGGGTCAGAGTGCTGGATAAACAGTCATTCTCTGCTGACTGACTCCCATAAACAGTGGAATCTAGTTTTACGTCTTGTCTGAGGGAAACCATTTTAGACATAATACATGGTCACCTTCTTGTCTGGAGTTGCAGCGTAGACATATGCAGCGGTGGCCTCTGATACGTCTCACCCAAAGGGCCTCGCAACAGAAGGGTCCTCGCTTGCGCTCGAAAAAGAGCCGTGCCCCCGCCATCATGCCACGCGCACACCTGGGTCTGAAATTAACAGGGGCTTGGTGGTGCTTAAATGCCACCAAAATGTATAAAAATGCTCCAAAAATCCAAGATATGGTGCAAAAAAATTGTCTAAGTTCCTGTTTTTATTATTTATAAGCAATACCACACGAGCAAGTGTGCTGTTTTCCCGAATATCAGCAGCACGTTTGCAAATGTGATATTGATTTTATACAAAAGTTCAATACACAAGTATAATCTTAGGTGACTTAGCTGACCCCGTTTTCAACTAGAAACGTAAACTTTTTGGTCGTTTGTGGTGCGTTTGGGGTGCCTGAAAACACAAACCTTTCAAAAACGGGTTTTTGAAAGTTTTTGAAACGGTCTCAGTGAAAATGTCCTCGCGCACTGAGTCAGAAATTTTGTGGCTTATTCGTATTCGTCATTCGGTGACGAATTGTCAAAACGCCATTCAAAATGCTTGCTACAGATGCGAAAAACGCAGAAAATCAAACCCGATCTGAATTTGTTTTTTAACGGACGAAAGTTTCAGAGTTTTTAAGCGTGATTGACATAACGTGAGGTCGTATTTATTTTTTTACTTATTTTTTTAAATTTCGGACTGTGCAAGTGTGCAAGGACCTTTAACAACAAAAATGTGAATCTCTGAAGGCGATTAAAATCATGTACATGTGCATTACGTGTTCAGTCGTGCTTCGTCGCCACCTGGTAGCAGAATACAGCGTTTTTAGTTGAGAACTAAAAGGAAAAACTTCCATTTTAAAGGTGCATAGCGCAATATTCTGAGTTTTTGCAGAACTATGCCACCTCTGGCGGCAAGCGAAACTGCAGCCAGAGATGTGCACTCAAAATGAATTTAAGATTTCTATTTAAACCATCAAAAAGTAATTGTGATGAATGTGGACAAGCAAACTGGCTGATTATCAAATGAAAAAGAAAGTGCAGAAAGAAAATAAATTTGTGCATATGCAAAGCATATTTATTTTAGAATCATCAATCATCATATTCAGTAATAAAACTAATAACACTCAATATGCTTACAAATGTGTAATAACTGGCTATTTTCAAAGCCTGTGACAAAAAAAAAATGCACTTCATTGTGGGAAATGGTTTATTGGAGGACGTTATGGAAAAATCAGTTGTAAGCAACACTTTGAAACCACATTGTTTTTATGCATGTAAAAGATTAGGTTAGTGGACGTCAAAAACAAAGAATCTTTAAGGTTTCAACATTTGTGTTGCACAACCCTTACAAAAAATAGTGAATCATTGCAAAAAAAAAAAAAAAAAAAATTGTTTCACCACTTTTCTGACATCAGCTGAAAGGAGCAACCATCATAAAACCTCCATTTACGTAAAACTCCATCTCACTCAACACAGAGGAAGCGTGTTTTTTTTCTACACCGTTTTCAAAGATAGCCCATTTAGACAGGAGTTTCCTTCATTTACAAGACATAAAGAATGTTTACTGCCAAACCTTTATGGTTAATCTACACTCCTAAAGCTTTTAACATAAACAAACTAACGAAAAACAGGTGCCAAACACCACATATAATGTTCTACATAACTAAATTATGCACTAAAGGGGTTTCCTGTCCTAAACGGAAGACAACAGGACTTAAAGCGATAGTTCACTGAATTTTTTTTTAATTCTGTCATCATTTACTCACCTTCATTTCATTCCAAACCCGTAAGACTTTGTTCATCTTCGGAACACAGCGTAAAACTAATCTGTATGAATTGAGCAGTTTTGTCCAAGTTTTCTAAATAGACACAATTGCTTTACATGACGAACAGATTGTATTTAAGCACATATAAACATTCATCAACTCACACATCAGTTGTGGTAAATGGAAGCTCAAGCATGCTTGCCATGTAAGAACCAATGAGGTTCATTCTCGTGCTACGCAGCACGTTTGAGCTTCAGCAAGAGCCAATGAGGTTCATTCTCGTGTTACGCAGCACGTTTGAGCTTCAGCAAGAGCCAATGAGGTTCATTCTCGTGTTACGCAGCTTCAGCAAGAGCCAATGAGGTTCATTCTTGTGTTACGCAGCACGTTTGAGCTTCAGCAAGAGCCAATGAGGTTCATTCTCGTGTTACGCAGCACATGTGAGCTTCAGCAAGAGCCAATGAGGTTCATTCTCGTGTTACACAGCACATGTGAGCTTCAGCAAGAGCCAATGAGGTTCATTCTCGTGTTACGCAGCTTCAGTAAAAACCAATGAGGTTCATTCTCGTGTTACGCAGCTTCAGCAAGAGCCAATGAGGTTCATTCTCGTGTTACGCAGCACGTTTGAGCTTCAGCAAGAACCAATGAGGTTCATTCTTGTGTTACGCAGCACATGTGAGCTTCAGCAAGAGCCAATGAGGTTCATTCTTGTGTTACGCAGCACGTTTGAGCTTCAGCAAGAGCCAATGAGGTTCATTCTCGTGTTACGCAGCTTCAGTAAGAACCAATGAGGTTCATTCTCGTGTTACGCAGCTTCAGCAAGAGCCAATGAGGTTCATTCTCGTGTTACGCAGCACGTTTGAGCTTCAGCAAGAACCAATGAGGTTCATTCTTGTGTTACGCAGCACATGTGAGCTTCAGCAAGAGCCAATGAGGTTCATTCTTGTGTTACGCAGCACGTTTGAGTTTCAGCAAGAGCCAATGAGGATCATTCTTGTATTACGCAGCACGTTTGAGCTTCAGCAAGAACCAATGAGGTTCATTCTCGTGTTACGCAGCACGTTTGAGCTTCAGCAAGAGCCAATGAGGATCATTCTTGTATTACGCAGCACGTTTGAGCTTCAGCAAGAACCAATGAGGTTCATTCTCGTGTTACGCAGCTTCAGCAAGAACCAATGAGGTTCATTCTCGTGTTACGCAGCTTCAGCAAGAACCAATGAGGTTCATTCTCGTGTTACGCAGCTTCAGCAAGAACCAATGAGGTTCATTCTTGTGTTACGCAGCACGTTTGAGCTTCAGCAAGAACCAATGAGGTTCATTCTTGTGTTACGCAGCTTCAGCAAGAACCAATGAGGTTCATTCTTGTGTTACGCAGCTTCAGCAAGAACCAATGAGGTTCATTCTTGTGTTCCCCAGCTTCAGCAAGAACCAATGAGGTTCATTCTTGTGTTCCCCAGCTTCAGCAAGAGCCAATGAGGTTCATTCTCGTGTTACACAGCACATGTGAGCTTCAGCAAGAACCAATGAGGTTCATTCTCGTGTTACACAGCACGTTTGAGCTTCAGCAAGAACCAATGAGGTTCATTCTCGTGTTACGCAGCACGTTTGAGCTTCAGCAAGAACCAATGAGGTTCATTCTCGTGTTACGCATCACGTTTGAGCTTCAGCAAGAGCCAATGAGGTTCATTCTTGTGTTACGCAGCTTCAGCAAGAACCTATGAGGTTCATTCTCGTGTTACGCAGCACGTTTGAGTTTCAGCAAGAGCCAATGAGGTTCATTCTTGTGTTACGCAGCTTCAGCAAGAACCAATGAGGTTCATTCTCGTGTTACGCAGCACGTTTGAGTTTCAGCAAGAGCCAATGAGGTTCATTCTTGTGTTACGCAGCTTCAGCAAGAACCAATGAGTTCATTCTCGTGTTACGCATCACATTTGAGCTTCAGCAAGAGCCAATGAGGTTCATTCTTGTGTTACGCAGCTTCAGCAAGAACCTATGAGGTTCATTCTCGTGTTACGCAGCACGTTTGAGTTTCAGCAAGAGCCAATGAGGTTCATTCTTGTGTTACGCAGCTTCAGCAAGAACCTATGAGGTTCATTCTTGTGTTACGCAGCACGTTTGAGTTTCAGCAAGAACCAATGAGGTTCATTCTCGTGTTACGCAGCACATGTGAGCTTCAGCAAGAACCAATGAGGTTCATTCTCGTGTTACGCATCACGTTTGAGCTTCAGCAAGAGCCAATGAGGTTCATTCTTGTGTTACGCAGCTTCAGCAAGAACCAATGAGGTTCATTCTCGTGTTACGCAGCACGTTTGAGCTTCAGCAAGAGCCAATGAGGTTCATTCTTGTGTTACGCAGCTTCAGCAAGAACCTATGAGGTTCATTCTTGTGTTACGCAGCACGTTTGAGTTTCAGCAAGAACCAATGAGGTTCATTCTCGTGTTACGCAGCACATGTGAGCTTCAGCAAGAACCAATGAGGTTCATTCTCGTGTTACGCATCACGTTTGAGCTTCAGCAAGAGCCAATGAGGTTCATTCTTGTGTTACGCAGCTTCAGCAAGAACCTATGAGGTTCATTCTCGTGTTACGCAGCACGTTTGAGTTTCAGCAAGAGCCAATGAGGTTCATTCTTGTGTTACGCAGCTTCAGCAAGAACCTATGAGGTTCATTCTTGTGTTACGCAGCACGTTTGAGTTTCAGCAAGAGCCAATGAGGTTCATTCTTGTGTTACGCAGCACATGTGAGCTTCAGCAAGAGCCAATGAGGTTCATTCTCGTGTTACGCATCACGTTTGAGCTTCAGCAAGAACCAATGAGGTTCATTCTCGTGTTACGCAGCACGTTTGAGTTTCAGCAAGAGCCAATGAGGTTCATTCTTGTGTTACGCAGCTTCAGCAAGAACCTATGAGGTTCATTCTCGTGTTACGCAGCACGTTTGAGTTTCAGCAAGAGCCAATGAGGTTCATTCTTGTGTTACGCAGCACATGTGAGCTTCAGCAAGAGCCAATGAGGTTCATTCTTGTGTTACGCAGCTTCAGCAAGAACCTATGAGGTTCATTCTCGTGTTACGCAGCACGTTTGAGTTTCAGCAAGAGCCAATGAGGTTCATTCTTGTGTTACGCAGCACATGTGAGCTTCAGCAAGAACCAATGAGGTTCATTCTCGTGTTACGCATCACGTTTGAGCTTCAGCAAGAACCAATGAGGTTCATTCTCGTGTTACGCAGCACATGTGAGCTTCAGCAAGAGCCAATGAGGTTCATTCTCGTGTTACGCATCACGTTTGAGCTTCAGCAAGAACCAATGAGGTTCATTCTCGTGTTACGCAGCACGTTTGAGCTTCAGCAAGAGCCAATGAGGTTCATTCTTGTGTTACGCAGCACATGTGAGCTTCAGCAAGAACCTATGAGGTTCATTCTTGTGTTACGCATCACGTTTGAGTTTCAGCAAGAGCCAAAGAGGTTCATTCTTGTGTTACGCATCACGTTTGAGCTTCAGCAAGAACCAATGAGCTTCATTCTTGTGTTACGCAGCACATGTGAGCTTCAGCAAGAGCCAATGAGGTTCATTCTTGTGTTACGCAGCTTCAGCAAGAACCAATGAGGTTCATTCTTGTGTTACGCAGCACGTTTGAGTTTCAGCAAGAGCCAATGAGGTTCATTCTTGTGTTACGCAGCACGTTTGAGCTTCAGCAAGAACCAATGAGGTTCATTCTCGTGTTACGCAGCTTCAGCAAGAACCAATGAGGTTCATTCTTGTGTTACGCAGCTTCAGCAAGAACCAATGAGGTTCATTCTTGTGTTACGCAGCACGGTTTTTGTAGGTTTCAGCAAGAGCCAATGAGGTTCATTCTTGTGTTACGCAGCTTCAGCAAGAACCTATGAGGTTCATTCTCGTGTTACGCAGCACGTTTGAGTTTCAGCAAGAGCCAATGAGGTTCATTCTTGTGTTACGCAGCACATGTGAGCTTCAGCAAGAGCCAATGAGGTTCATTCTTGTGTTACGCAGCCTTCAGCAAGAACCTATGAGGTTCATTCTCGTGTTACGCAGCACGTTTGAGTTTCAGCAAGAGCCAATGAGGTTCATTCTTGTGTTACGCAGCACATGTGAGCTTCAGCAAGAACCAATGAGGTTCATTCTCGTGTTACGCATCACGTTTGAGCTTCAGCAAGAACCAATGAGGTTCATTCTCGTGTTACGCAGCACATGTGAGCTTCAGCAAGAGCCAATGAGGTTCATTCTCGTGTTACGCATCACGTTTGAGCTTCAGCAAGAACCAATGAGGTTCATTCTCGTGTTACGCAGCACGTTTGAGCTTCAGCAAGAGCCAATGAGGTTCATTCTTGTGTTACGCAGCACATGTGAGCTTCAGCAAGAACCTATGAGGTTCATTCTTGTGTTACGCATCACGTTTGAGTTTCAGCAAGAGCCAAAGAGGTTCATTCTTGTGTTACGCATCACGTTTGAGCTTCAGCAAGAACCAATGAGCTTCATTCTTGTGTTACGCAGCACATGTGAGCTTCAGCAAGAGCCAATGAGGTTCATTCTTGTGTTACGCAGCTTCAGCAAGAACCAATGAGGTTCATTCTTGTGTTACGCAGCACGTTTGAGTTTCAGCAAGAGCCAATGAGGTTCATTCTTGTGTTACGCAGCTTCAGCAAGAACCAATGAGGTTCATTCTCGTGTTACGCAGCTTCAGCAAGAACCAATGAGGTTCATTCTTGTGTTACGCAGCTTCAGCAAGAACCAATGAGGTTCATTCTTGTGTTACGCAGCACGTTTGAGCTTCAGCAAGAACCAATGAGGTTCATTCTCGTGTTATGCAGCTTCAGCAAGAACCAATGAGGTTCATTCTTGTGTTACGCAGCACGTTTGAGCTTCAGCAAGAGCCAATGAGGTTCATTCTCGTGTTACGCAGCTTCAGCAAGAGCCAATGAGGTTCATTCTCGTGTTACGCAGCTTCAGCAAGAACCAATGAGGTTCATTCTTGTGTTACGCACGTTTGAGCTTCAGCAAGAACCAATGAGGTTCATTCTCGTGTTACGCAGCTTCAGCAAGAACCAATGAGGTTCATTCTTGTGTTACGCAGCACGTTTGAGCTTCAGCAAGAACCAATGAGGTTCGTTCTCGTGTTACGCAGCTTCAGCAAGAGCCAATGAGGTTTCATTCTCGTGTTACGCAGCTTCAGCAAGAACCAATGAGGTTCATTCTTGTGTTATGCAGCACGTTTGAGCTTCAGCAAGAACCAGAGGTTCATTCTCGTGTTACGCAGTTTCAGCAAGAACCAATGAGGTTCATTCTCGTGTTACGCTGCATGTTTGAGCTTCAGCAAGAGCCAATGAGGTTCATTCTCGTGTTACGCAGCACATGTGAGCTTCTGTTCAATGTTTATATCATAGGTTAATAAAAGCCTAAATTTAATGTTCCTCATATAAAGCGATCGAGTCTTCAGAAAATTTGGATTAACCGCACAATTCATATGGATTACTTTTAAGATCTCTTTATGAACTTTTTGAAGTGTCAAAGTGATAGTTGCTTGGCAGTCAATGGAGGGACAGAAAGCTCTCAGATTTCATCAAAAAGATCTTGATTTGGGTTCCGAAGATGAATGAAAGTCTTACAGGTTTGTAACGACACAAAGGTGAGTAAATGACAGAATTTTCATTTTTGGGTGAACTATCGCTTTAATATGCGGCAGAGGGAGTTTCTCTGAGACATTTGGTAACAATTTAAGCTATCAGAGGTAGGGGGTATATGCCCTGAACACCTCATTAACCTGATTGGCAACATATCAGCACCTGGGGGACTTTAGCTGATAAACAACCATCAGGACACATTCAGAGGGAGCACCCTGCTAAAATACACTGCAAAATACTTTCCTCCCTTTAATCACCTCAAAACCATGCTTTTCTTTTCCCTACAGCCAAAGATGTTGCATGAGTACAAAACCACTAACACCTGAACAGCAAGTCTGGAAAACTTGTGTTATGAGCGCTTGGCTAAACTCACAAGAACATTTAAACTAAACTTGGCAACATAAATTACATTGTTAGAGTTGAATTGAAATCAAAACTGAGCCCCTTTCCTTAATTCATATTCCCTGGTCTTCTTGTGCATGATTAATTTACCAATGTCAACTGAAAATAAACATTTGTAGCCTGTAATCCAAAATTGCATTGAGATAACTTTCCTCTAAAATAACTGTCCTATTGCACTGATGTTACTTACTACGTACATGTTTAGACTCATTCAAATCTGTGTTTATTCTGGTATGCAAGATCCACTTTTTTCCCATCCATTCAATTCCTGATGAATACATTTAGGTCTTTATTTTGCGTTTTAAACAGTTTGTTGTTGAAGTGCGTTACTTCAAATCAACCTCAAACTTGGGAACGGTGGTGTTTTATTTCTTAATGATTTTTAAAGACATTGCTCACCAAGGCTGCATTTATTTGGTTACGAAAACAGTAAAACAATAATATTGTGAAATATTGCAAAAAAAATAATATTATTCCAGTCTTCAGTGTCACATGATCCTTCAGAAATCATTCTAATATGCGGATTTGCTGCTCAAGAAACAGTTGAAAATATTCATATTTTTGTGGAAACAAGATATTAAGATTCTTTGAAAGTTCAAACGCATTTATTTGAGAAACAAATGTTTTGTAACATTATAAATGTCTTTACTCTCACTTTTGATCAATGTGATGACTTCTTGCTGAACAAAAATAAAAATGTCTGTAGTGCATGTCACAGAGAAGGAAAAACCGGCTGCGAATGAAGTTCAGCTTTTCAATTCATGTCAGAAAAGAGCGAGCGACCAAGGGTTTAATCTTTAGGATTTTATTAAAATACCTTGTGGAATTTACCATCAGAGGTTACCATCACAAACATGATTGTTTTCTAATAAAAAAAGTAAACAAAAACAAAAGTAAAGCTTAAGAGCCTAGTTACAGGATTTTTTTTGTGTTGTTTTTACTTTTTTGCAGTCTGGTGATGGGAGAAAAAAAAAAAAAAAAAATCAATTCACAACAAAAAGAAGGTAAGAGAAAGGAATAAAAAGTTCACATGTTGTAAAAATACATTTCCCAACTTCAACGTTACACGCAGTTCTATTAAAACATTCATTCTTCTGTTGTTAGGGTGTCAGTGCGACAAATACGCAAAAAGAAAGGAGGAGAAAAGAGCGATAGAAAGGAAAAGGATCACTGAGAAAGACACTCACTGTTGAAAGATGGACTGTGTAAGAGAGCTCTGGAGATCTTCATTCGGATCGAGGAAGAGTGTAACTGGCGGCTGTAGGATATGTGTGTATTAGAAACCCTGAGAGAGAAACTGACTTCTCCAAGTCCATATCTGTCCTCTCCAACCTCCCTTCATGGACTAGATGTAACCACATCGGCGGCTCCTGAAAGGGTCTTTCATAGTGCCCGAGCATTTCACACCTCAAAGTGAAAGCCATTCGTGTTCTCTAGAAATATGCACCAAGCACACAGAGCAACATATGGCTAAATAAATCAGCTTCCTCTCTCTTGCATGTGTGTTTGCAGGGGGAAGAGGAGAGGTCGGGGGTTTGTAGAGGAAAAAGCCCACCACAATCTACAACATTAAGGCAGCGCGGGGGGGGGGGGGACCACATGACGACGGGGGCCTTCAGACGAGAAACGGGATTCCTGGATGCTGAGGGTGAAAGTATCGAATGAGACTCGTCTTGAAATGTTTCAATACAACATGTTGAACACTGAATGACACAAACTAGATCAAAATGTCTCATTTCTTGGTTTTAACACATAGCACACATCTCATATCAGAGATGATGCCGACGGCAAAGAAACACCACGATAATGCTAGAAGAAACTCGAAAACTTCAAAAACCTTGTAGTACAGAGAAATTTTACAGAGCAGCTGTAAAGTGTTGACGAGAAAGGGCATCACTTCATTCTATGAAAAGCTGCACGTCAATCAAAATCCAACATCAAAAACGTGGCCAATGGGGAAGCGAGGGGGAGGGGCCAGATAGGTAGGACCATCTCGTTATCATGCATTAATCCATGAGGATTGGCAATTGAGGACGACGGCCATCTGGGGACACTTACCACAACATCACCTTTCTAGAACAAACTGTTTGTAGGCGGGAAAACATCCCCAATCACACTACTGCCATTTCCAAAAAGTTTATGACCCCTCTTCTCAGTTTATTAACATACATGTCGACAAAGACGTGAAACTGTGCTCCTTTATACAGAAAATTACAAAAATCACAGATCAAGAACTTTCTAAAGCTAAAGCCTGAGATTCAAACTACATCTAATGAAACAATATAATAGACATCCTATGCTTGAAGGAATAAAAAAAAAAAAAAAGCTTTATTTTGTCATTTGCAAATTAACTGATGTACTGGATAGTAAGCAGTCGCACACGGTCACATACATGCAGACTCATTCACACCCCCCTCACAAATAGGAACCTATGATCTAAAAAAGCTGTACAAAGCGAGAAAGATTTGAGCATAACATTCAATATCTGTTACTGAGGTACTAGAAAGGCCTTTCTCTTCAGACAGAACGCTATCCCGAGACACTCTCCTACCTTCTTTGGAAAGCAACCAGCGTTTCAGTGACCTAGCTTTTACATTCTTTCCACCTTATCTTCTGTGCTCTAAACGGTGAAAACGCAGAGAAAACAAAGGCTGATATCATAGAAGACGCCCATGCAAATGTCAAGCTCAGGGTATGACCTGCTTTAACAGTGTGGCACAGAGCTGCCACATCACCCATCCTGAGTATCTGGAAGTGTGTAGATGAGTGACAGATTGAGCAGCCCACAACAGGTCTGAACCTTCACGAGAAGGCTCGCTGTGCAACCATCGGCTGAGCCCAAACCTGAGGGGGAAAGCAAGTCATCGCCACCTGCTGGCCATCGACGTTACTGCAGCCTCCAGAGCACATAAGCCCCAGCTCGCCTAAACCAGGACTTCCTCCCAAAAAGGTGATGAAGTTCAGTTTGTTTTATCAGGCCTGTATGAAAACGTATTACAAAGTGTATTAAGAGTTTAAGTGCCTTGTGGAAAGGAGGAAGGGCAGGGCAGGGCAGGCGAATGCGCTACACAGTGATTTCATGGGAATCGATGGAGGGGGCGAGAGGACGAGAGCGGAGATATGAAGGGTGGAACGGTGTGCCTCGCCACGTCAAAAAGAGAAGGCCTAATCGGAAAAGGAGGCACAAGGAGGAAGTACAGCAAGATATAATCCAGGACAGAGAGAAGATATGGAAAACAAGGCAAATATTCTTCAAATGGCTAAGAATAAAAAAGGTGCCAATATTATCAGCTTAGCAATGGTGGATCTCAGTATGAGTCAAGGGGAGGTCAATGTTGTACGCACATTGTAAAAAAGGGCATCTGTTTTTTTGTTTTTGGAGGGGGGGTTAAGATGTGTCGGATATGTTTTGTTAAACCAGCTATTTTACAGTTTGTCAAATGATTATGGCTTTGTTTGAAAGTTTCGTTTATGAAGATGGCAGCCTACGAGCAATATCCCATCATCTAGCTGTTCACAAAGCAGCACAAGGGGCGACACAAAATAAAATTAAGTCAGCCATCACAAGACGATGGAATCTCACATATGCAATTTCAATGACACTGTTATGCAGACCTCAGGCATTACGGATGCTGTAAATCTTGTGACTTAAAGTGGAGCACATGATCAAACCCCCAACAGCTCTGGGGGTGAATCTCTCTTGTTTTCTGAAAGACAGAGAGAGAGAGGGAGAGACGATGGACAATTCTAGAAGATGCCTTCCACATGAAGAGAGAGTTAGAGGAACGCGAAACATCTGAGCTCTTCCCATGGGCCGAGTTACTCTTAGCCACGGGCTATCACCATTAGCCTTGATCTCTGTTATTGAACACCAGCTGTGAAATAAACACTGATGGCTGCTGAATTTAATCAAATATGTTAGCCAGCTGTTACTTCGTTTTGATGATCAAGATGGGACAGGTTGAGAAGGTTTTACAAATTTATGCTAGGAGGAGAATGGGCAGGGGACGAAGGAAAGAAAACAAGGTCCATGCGTTTATTTCCACGCTGTTAAAACAGATTAGAAAAGAACAAAATGTAAGAAACACTACTCGGAAACAAACTCCAACTAGTCCAGAGTAGATACAATGCAAAGGAATTGGGATTTCATAGCTTACAAATAGTGTGTATCAACCCAATTATTGAATCCTTGAGAGAAGTTATTGCTTTCTGCCAGAGTGATCAACAGAGGATACAGCGAGTGGAAATGAGGGGTACGTTTGGGGTAGAGGGTTTCACTCCTGGGTTTGTACATGTGTTCTGTTGGACTGGGGTGACCCAAGGTCACATTGAAAGCAAGGGGTGTCGGTCCCCCTGGGTGAGGTGAAAGGGCATCAATCAGGGCAAAGATGGAATGTGCTGGGATGCTATTGGTCGGAAGGGATGTCTCTGTCCGCCTCTGCCTTGGAGGGTTGTCCAGGCGATGGGGTGTGAGGCGGGTGTGAGACCGGGGCAATGGCGTGGGCCAGGGGCAGAGATCCAGCCACAATGCCCTCCACTCCTGCCCCGGATCCAGGCAGCCCGCCCGCTGCTACACCAATCAGCCCTGCAGGGGAACCTACGACAGAGAGACGGTCAGTTATTACTCTCTCAACATGCTGACGTACTGTAGGACATCTAATAGCAGTCGGGGCAGAGGTGTAGTCACCTATAGGCTGCAGCTCCGTTGAGCTCAGAGTGCACGGTGGTGGCCTCCATAGATGGCCACTGAGAGGCTGCCATCAAATACTCCTTATTCACACAGTTCTTCAGACTGTCCGGGATACGACCTGCACGGACACAAGAGAGCATGGACCATGAATGAAAGCCTCGCATCAAAGACACAGGCTGTGGTTAATCAGTCATTTATACAGCGTCAACACAAGAAGGGGTGATAAACTCTCAGGGATTTATATGTGGTTTTATGCTGATAAGAAAATGTATTTCATTTGAATTGGGTGTATTTGAATTGAATTGTTATTTTAACCTCCATTTCCACAATGATTTCTTAAATTACTCCACAGACGTATGATATGGTGAAAGGTGGTGACACCAAAAGCATTTTAACTAACTTGTTAGAGAGCAAAATGGACAAATTACAGATGCTGAAACTCCATACTGAAATAATAATAACAAAAATAAATATTAATGTAGCTACATTGCCAATAGTTGGGCTGTGGATTTGTTTGATGACCCGTTAACATTTTTCTTAAAGAGATAGTTCACTTTAAAATTAAAATTCTGTCATCATTTACTCACCCTCAAGTTGTTTCAAACCTGTATTAATTTATTTCTTCTGCTGAACACAAAGAAAGATATTTTGAAGAATGTCGGTAACCAAACAGTAGTCTGTACCCATTGACTTCCATAGTATTTTTTTTTCCTACAATGGAAGTCAATGGGTACAGTCTACTGTTTGGTTACCGACATTCTTCAAAATATCTTTCTTTGTGTTCAGCAGAAGAAATAAATTAATACAGGTTTGAAACAACTTGAGGGTGAGTAAATGATGACAGAATTTTAATTTTAAAGTGAACTATCCCTTTAAGTTACCAAACTTTGCAAATTTTCAGTTGCTTAATTCACTGTGTCGTGTGCTTAAGTGACAGTCTTAATCTGAACGTCCTCACAAAAACCTGCTGCAGCTCAATTATAACGGCACATAAGGATCCTTAAATGTTTTGTATTACTTGTTTATTCTATGATAAGGGTTGCAAAGCATGTCAACCAGGCATAGAATAAAATAAGTGAATCGAGCAGATATTCCCAGCAGGCACAGGCTGATAATGAACACCTGGTGTTTTCTGACCTGTGATGGCTCTGCGCACCTCCCGCGCCGCCTCCTCTCTGGCCTCGATGGAGGCCTGTTCACTGTACCAGGATGTGTGTGGGGTACAGATAAGATTTGGGGCGTCCTTCAGTGGGGCCCTGAGAGAAACTGATCAAGAAAATGGGGTTAGTGTCAGGTTAAGAAAAAAATAAACTTTGTTTGTGGGTGGGTATAAGGGGGTATCACAGGCCAATAGTTGAATATGGATTATACAGTTACTGGATTATAAAATAATGAAAGCAAAAAGGAAACTTGTTTCTCTCACCTGAAGGGCTCTGTCTCATGGACGTCCAGCGCTGCTCCCCGTATTCTGCCCTCTTTCAGAGCCTGGGCCAACGCTTTCTCATCCACCAGACCACCACGCGCAGTGTTCACTAAGAAGGCGCCCTGGCGCATCTACAAAAAAAACAAAAACAATGACATATAATAAAACGAAGCCAATTTACCCGTGTTGGGTAACCAGCAAAATACCGTAAATGGTGCATTCCATGGATGAGGAACCATGAACAGCATTATTAGACCGTTTTCTACTGCTGCATGATATATTAAAACCCATGTAAAAACCAGACTATAGCATAGCGCTATTGTGAATTCACAATAGATGAAATTCAATTAAATAAACGTGTCATGTGGGTTTAATATATGCGCTTCATTTACATGAGTGTAGGTTTGTTTGATTTATATTATATACTTGATATAGAACAGTGATGTTCTATAAAACCCATATGATTTCTTGCTTTAGATATTTTATTTGAACCAAATATTATTTGATATAATTTTTATTATTATTATAGATATTATGCCCTATTGATGAGGCTCCATGGGCATGACAGATTTTGCACAATATTATATAGTTTCATTGATTTAATTTTTATTATAAAGCAGTATTAGAACCACGCAATGTTTATCTTATTTTACTCTATTTCTACGGATATACATTCAAAATTATTTATGCAACACAGCACGTTCTATATTATGCATTTCTATAATAAAAATACATGATAGATCTCACAACAAATGTAGCAAAAGGACTAGTAAAAAAAAAAAAAAAAAAAAAAAAAACTAAGCCATATCTCTGCAAGCAAAGACTGTTTTTAGTTCAATCAATCTTTCTTTAATTTATGCATTAATTGTATTTAGCATCAAAAAATTATACAATTATTGTTCAAATAAACTGATTAAAAACATGATTAAAAATTATTGCACAACCACCCAGTAGGTGGTGATATACACAAAGGATATAAAATTGACATTAAAAAACAGAAAGTAGTAGTATATCACACTTCAACTTAGTGTCCATTTCCATGTGGACTCCAGTATTTGGCGCACTGTTGAGAATGTCTTTATGTGTATATCATGATGGATCTTTGGAACTGATAACCTCGAGTAAGAAAGGTTTGGGTTAATCAACCAAGTTCAGGGTTTGTGTGACAGCAAGTTAACCTTGCTTTCTGCAATATTCCCCAAGAGCCATTTTGCACTCAAAAATGTGTTCACTTAATAGCAGCAACTGCAGCTTAGTAATGACTTGTGATTGAATCACTTTCAGTATTTTGCTCCTTTTAGGTTCCTTAAAACAGAGATAATGTTTGTGTGTCTGCCACAGATGTGTTGGAAGAGTAAACCTTTTCCCATTTATCTTGGGAATAATTGTGTAATACACAGCATCGGGAGTTTACATCTTAAAATAAGGCCAGATTGCCTTCATACCAACTGTGAGCCGTACTGGAGCTCACATGCACAAGATGAATATTCCAGTCCTTCATTTTCCAGAATGGGGTGCGGTCCCATCGCATAAACCCAAGTTCAGAAAACAGCTTTCACAGAAAGCAAATGAATCAAACTCTGATGTCAAACAGACCCAGGTTCATACCAAAAGCAGTCAGAGAACCAAATGGCTTCAACAGTGCTGTTAAATGAGAAGAGTGTTACTGGAGTTTGTACCTGTTTGATGGTGAAGTCATTGATGAGGTGGTGGTTGTGTTCATTTAAGCTGCAGTGTAGCGAGACGCAGTCCGAGTGGATGAGCAGGTCCTGTAGTGTCGCCATGCGCTGGAGCCCTAGTGATCGCTCCACCCCATCCGGCAGGTACGGGTCATAGAAAATCACTCCAAACCCGAATGCCTTTGCCCTCAGAGCAACTGCCTGGCCCACACG
Source organism: Phoxinus dragarum (assembly GCA_033366665.1). Lineage (NCBI taxonomy): Eukaryota > Metazoa > Chordata > Actinopteri > Cypriniformes > Leuciscidae > Phoxinus > Phoxinus dragarum. Next base: position 27,425 of record JARPMJ010001343.1, on the reverse strand, counting down.
TCCTAAAAACAGCCATCATAAGAAACCGTTTTAGTTAGTAATGGGCGATAGAAACGATATGCAATATAAACGATACAAAATTGGCCTACGATAGAGATTTTATTTAGCGATAATGCATGTTGATGACGCAATCTACCTGCGAAATTTAGAGCCACAAGCTGCAACGCATCATTGTATTGTTATCTTGAGTAAACATGGCTGAAATTGAAACGGAGGAGCTGGTGAAAAAGACTGGTGCAACATCCATTATTTGGACTTGTTTCGGATTTAAGCCGTCCGACGAACAGCCACAAACTTTGTAGAGTGTGTGGGGCAACAGTTCCAGCTACGTCCGTTTCACATAACGTTACTCCGTTTGCATTGTGTATGCGGTGCGTAATTTTTTTCATACCCATGTTAACAGGTTAGAGCTGTCACGCGTGGATACGGTCCACCAATGCGCTATAGCAGTGCAGCGATCGTTTCTGCACCGAGTCTATTTCTGCTGTGCTGCACACACTGAATTAAAGTGACAGCGCATGGTTCGTGGTCAGAACACGGATTGACCTGAAAATATAGTAATCTCACCGTAAATGAGTTTAATAAAATTACTACTATTTTTCAGTCATTTCCACCGCCAAAAAGACACCAGTTTTTCCTGTTCTGTGCATCTTGGGTGGCATTTAAGAACCAAGGACTTTAACTAACTCGGCCTAAGTGTAGTGCCTTTTAGAATGGTTTGCTCTGCACTAAAGGAAAGAAACCCAATACTTTAAGGTTTTTCTTTGTTAAAGTCTCTGCAGCTAGTGTACTTGAAACATAATCTGCAACATGTTGTATAATTACTGTTTTGCACAACAAATGTTCTCAAAACTACATACGTTTCTTTCTTTCTTAAAAAAAAAACAAAAAAAAAAACATTCTGAAATGGTTCTATTATAATTTATATATATCGTTATCGCAAGAGGCTGCAATGTATATCGCAATATGGATTTTAGGCCATATCACCCATCCCTAGTTTTAGTCTTAGCTTAGTTTTGACCACATTACTAATCTCAAATCAGTTAAAGCCAGAGATTATATTGAGGTTCAGAAAACAACTCACTGATTTTCATTTTAAGGCAAGACACCCCAGTTAAAAAAAAGAAGAAAAAAAAACATCACCAAAGTTCCCCAGTTGACCGTTTACATTAAGAATTACATTTTGATTTATACAACAAGTTTTCTGAAATGGTATGTTTAAATATGCATGTTAGGGCTGCACTATATATAGAAATTATCGAAATATCACAAAAGTGCATTTCGCAATGGCTTCAGATAACTAATCTTTTAATACCTCAAAAGATTACTAAAAGTCCAGGTTTTAGGTCGATGCAGAGAATAGACAGGAGACATGACTGCTACTACATACGTGTGACATGGTTAATGTTATTAGGCGCAATAAGCGAAGTACTCATGCGCAGAGGAAGCCACATCTCAGACAGCGCATAACCCTGATTTCAGTTCTCTTCCGCAGCTTATATAGCCAAATACACACAAAATTGTCAAAATGCCCATCTTGGTGAGTATTCATGTCAACACAGTCAGTTATGTCTTAAGTGAAGTAGAGTTGAGAAAGTGTGTGTAGCAATATATTGGATTTGTGCAGCTTTTAAATTGACAGCAGCCTTATAAACCTGCTTCTGTCTGAGCGCTTAATGTTAATCAAACTACAATAGACAGAAAATCACTTACTGCTCTTGACGGAATAACTTTTGTAGCTTTGATAAGTGTATATTTAATTCATACAGTGAAGACTCAACTGTGTTTATTTTTTAAATTTGATTATTTAATTTCTGTTGCTAAATAAACAATGTAGTCAGGTTTACACTAATGTTAAAATGAAACATACTTTATGTAATGCTACAGTAAAACAAGGTTGTAGGGATGCTTTGTTCTCACAAAAAGAATGTGAAACATGTTGGTTATACCATTTTCAGGTTTTTTAGATACATTTAAATAGGGCTGTCAACGTTAATGCATGCAATTAATTCAATCCTTGATGCGTCAAAATAATTTAATGCAAATAAATTACTTAAGCATGTGAAATTGGATCATTAACAATTTATGTCATGCATTTACATGATGTTGAGTGAGTATCACAATGAGCTTCTACAATGACACAAGAACCTGTAACACTGGTAGGCATAAATTTATATTCTAACCTTTTAATCCAATTTCACTTCTCTGTTTGTTATTAGTGTCATCACAAAACAAAAATTATACTTTGATACCAGACTAAAATACCACAAAAAACTAAAACATAAAAAGTAATTGAATAATATGACAGAAATTCATTGATTTATAAAAATAAATTAAAAAAACTCACTTGACCAGTGTGTTCCTGCCCTACATCTTTGACCCTCCCCTTTATTAAAAAAAATGATTACACTCCACGGTGTGAATGTCTTTACAGAGATGTTTGCAACAATCACTATCAATCATGTTAACATTTGCTGAACAGGTTAAGGGTGGGTGATATGACCAAAATCTTTTATTATGATATATTTGAAGATTTTTTTATATCACATTATAGTTATTTCACATTTATTTTATCTTTATAAAAAAAAAAGTAAAGAAGCAAATTACAACAATATGACAAATACCATATAAGAAAGATACAAATGAAATAAACTGTGCTATAGGCCTATATTTTTCAGGTAGGCTACGGTAGGTCTACTTAACAGTAGTCAGAAATGAAATCAAATGGAAAAAAAACAGTGTAGTCTTTATTCTACAAACTAACTGCATTCTGACTCTTAATAAATATAGTTAGGGTATTCAGTCAAGCAGTGGCCGGTCTTGTATTTTCTTTTATTGTTTGGTTAACAGACCGCATCAGGTACTTGCAGTACACGAACCCAATACACTGGAACACATCCCAATTCTTTCTAAACTGTTTTTGTTCACAAAAAACATACACAACTGTTTACTTGGAATACTCTCCAGGAAGTGCTTTTTTTTTTTTGACCATTTAAGCACAATAATCTTCGAAAGAAAACTGAATTTGTGATTGCATGCTGTCTGAAAGGCAGCTTTCTGCACGCACGCTTCAGATCTGACCACAGCAGCGCTAGTAGTGCATTGAATTCTGAAAACTTTTTAACATCAAACACGTCAGATGCTTTATTGCATTTCTCATGCATGCATGTTTCTTTGTTGCTCTAAAATGTCAATCCATCATGCACTGCACGGATATGTTTTACTCCCTGGAGTGGAAGCAGAGCTCTGCACACACCCTGACCCCTCCTGCTGTCACACATCAACGCAAAAGAAGGACAGCGGCTCTTATTAGAAGAGTCATTCTTAAAGTACCGGCACTAAAATGTGGTATCGTACCATTTTTAATAACAGGGTATTGTGATACCTTACAACACTATTTGCGATTAAATCATTTTAAGCCACTAAACTCAGTCCAGTTAAACAATAAGCAAATTCATTAAAACTATCAGTCCAAAAAAGCACTTATGTAAAGAAAACCAGGCTTATTACATCAGAGATGGCAGAGAACAGTGACTAGCGGCCAGTTTTCAGTTAATTATTCATTCCAGTGTCTGTTCAGCTTTAAAACACAAGCTCTGTCATATTCTGTGATTGTTTCTGAAGAGCGAGTGCCCTCCCGCATCGCGCTGTTTGAAATACAGACTAAACAGAACTTCTAAACATCCCACTGCTGGAATGAAAGCTACATTTCTCGGCTGAATAAAGCAAACGAGCGTATCGCTAGTAAAGTTTTGATGGATGCGGCTTGTAATCAAGGTAAAGAGGATTGCGGTGACGTACAGTAGTCGTACAGTAAGTGCCCAAGTCCGTTATACTGATGAGCATTTTTTGGCATCTCCACGTGGTCCTGTTTGGTAGGACGTCTAAAATGTAAACAAGCTCTTTTTTGTTGCACTGTACACTGACATTTTTATTTATTTATTGACAGACTTGAAGCATTATAATATCGCATAAAGCATTATTTAATGAGTCATTGCATTGTCTTCAATGTCCTGCGGCCCTAATGCAAGTTAAGCATGATCTAAATCAATATGCACTAATTTACATACAATTCCAGAACAGAAATCCTAACATTGGATAATTTTGTTCAAAATTATCATTTCATTTTCTTGACATACTATAGTTAAAGGTTTTTACAAAAGGATTTTGGATATCTCTTATCACTCATAAATTAGAAAATACCAACAGAAAAAGAAAATTAGTAAGTACAAATAAAACATTGTATACAACAGGGCGAATGATACATGAACAAACCTCTCTGTAATAGAAAGAAACACAAAACTGTATAGTTTGGAGTAAGTGCTGATGAAGGTGGAGATTTCTGCCTTAGGCCCTGTTTACACGAGAACGCTCACGGGTGAAAACGTAAAAATATTTTATCGGATTTGCCTTTCGTTTACACGGCGACGGCGTTTTTGGGGCTTAAAAACACAAAAAAGTGAAACCACCCTACAGAGTGGAAATCTTAAAAACGCTCCACCTAAAGGGTAAAAACCTAGACGGTTTCCCGTCTAAAGGGTAAAAACGCAAAAGTCTGCTAGACAGTGAAGGCGTCGCGTACGCGTTTACGTCACAGGCATGCACCAGTACAGGAAAATAACTAAACATTATCAAACAAAAATATAGCATTAATTTCATTGACGACAAAAAAAAAAAAAAAAATATCTGAGCGACACGCGAAGAGGGTTAAAGCAACCGAGGGTTAAAGCAGCCGCTTTACTGTATTAAACATGAAAAACTGTCAGCGGCTCTTTCACTTTCAGTGCTTCACATTGCCACCTACACCTAGCCGCCTGGAGTGCACACTACATCGAATTTCACACACTTTTGCATCACCATATGCACGCAGATTTCCCCCTCATAACGCTCATCTAAACGCAGAATAAAAAGTGATAACGCAACGCCACTTTTGCATTTTCTCTTCAGATCGTTTCCGTGTAAACAGCCTTAGTGCATGACAAAAATCTCCCTTTGAGAAAAGCATCTTTAAAAATATTTATTGTAATTAAAATCTACAGACACAAAAAAATAAACACTTAAGGGTATTTTGGACATTTCTTTTCACTAGTCTGGAACAACTTATGAAAAGCTAAATAGCCCAAAATCTGAAAATCGACCAGTGCATTAAATTTTTTTGGACTGTAGTCTCTTGCTTAAATCTTCTTTAATGAATTAATATTTAAATAAATCCTCCATTAATATTTAAATGCTGCTGTTCGTCATGTTTTATACTTAGTTATACAACGTATATTGTAGTTATATATATTGAGTGGTAAACATGCTGTCAGCTGTCACCTTAATAGAACTGATTCATTCAAAAAGCCTTGGTTTTCCTGCCAGCCCTGATTTAATCATATCAGGACTCACCCAGTCCGATGATGCCCAGCGTTTCCCCTCGAATACGCGCAGCGCCTCCGGCCACCTCCCGGATCTGCTCCACGCTGGAGGCACGGGTGCCCTCACGCAGAGCCTGATGCATCCAGGTGACGCGGCGATACAGATTCAGAATTAGACACATGGAAGTGTCCGCCGTCTCCTCCACAGATGAGGCTGGCACGTTACACACTGCTATGCCTGTTTAAGACGGAGAACCAGTTTAAACGGTCAGTCTGACTGAAACTCATTCAATCAAACATGATCATTTCACAACACAGGAACAACACTCACCCAGCTCTGCTGCAGCTTTTATATCAACATTGTCAAATCCACTGCCAATCCGCACAATGACCCGAAGTCCTTTAAACTTGTCCAGGTCGTCTCGCGAGAGTGTAATGGTGTGATAGAGCAAAGCACCTACAGCCTCATTTAGGACCTGCGGCAGAACAAAACCCCATTATACACTGACTGTATAAAAGCCTTGGATATGGGCACAACATGTGACATTACCTTCTCATGGATCTCCTGTGTGGACTGGGCATCACAGAAGGCCACGGTGGCCACGTCCTTCAGGATGGGCATCTCCACAGTACAGTCCCGCCCATCCAGCAGTGCCACCAGAGGACGAGGGTGCATGGGCCCATTGAGGATGGGTGGTCGAATACCTGCAGGACACCAAAGATCACCTTAATAATTTCATACACGTAATGGAAACACAAATTGTTCATCAAATTACCACAATTCTCATCACAACCACTAAATGTCCTTTACATGAACCTACAAGCAAACATTTTAAAATAAGCACAGTAAAGCAGCACCTAAACTCAAACAGCCAATGAGAACAAACACCAAAGCTTATGGATACTAGAAGGGATGCTCCGATTGATCGGCCGAAAAAAGCGTTCTAGGGCTCGATCGGGAGTCGCTACAATAGACCGATCTCACCAACCGATTCTCAAGAAACAATGAAATTATCTTACTTGTCTTGAAAAGGTGACTATCCACACGACAAAATGCCCATCTTTGCGAATACACAGTCGTTTATTAGGGGTGTGAATCGTCACTGCTCTCTCGATTCAATTCGATTATGACTATTCATGTCATCGCAATATTACTGCACATGGCTACATTTTTGTCAATGAATACAGCAGTCAGATATATGAACTCCCTTTTTATTTTATCTGCTCCAAGTACACTTCCTGAATGTAGTCAAAGAAAACTTAAGTCTGAGCACAGTAGACAACAGGAGCATTTACAACTAATAAACACTTAAAAACACATGAAACTGTCTAGTGTACTTAAGTTACAATAACGCTCACACACACACACACGCTGTAAATGTTAAAATAGTGGGTGCTTTTTTTATTACTTGCTTGTGTTTCGCCTCCCTCCACCATTTTACGCTAATGAGACAAGAGTGTATGCGAAGAATGACGTCAGAAACGCCAATAAGCTATAATCGATTATGAATCGCATCGATGCAGAATCGTCCACATCGCAATGCATCGTAGAAATAAATTTTTCAACACCCCTATTGTTTGTCTTAAAGGGTTAGTTCACCCAAAAATGAAAATTTTGTCAGTAATTACTCACCCTCATGTTGTTCCAACCATGTAAGTCTTTCGTTCATCTTCGGATCACAAATTAAGATATTTTTGATGAAATCTGACAGAATTCTGATTCTTCCATAGGCTTTCAGAGGGACCCAAACTCGCCAGCCCAGAATAGTTATTAAAACATCGTTAAAATAGTCCAAGTGACTACAGTGGCACTACATTAAGTTTATCATGCGACGACAATACTTTTTGTGCGGAAAAACAACAAAAATAACGACTTTATCCAACTATTATTGTTCCTCAATGTGGGCCTCTGACGAGAGTTCACGGGAGCGCCAGGACGCATGCGCGAGAACTGATCTTACGGCATTCTTCTACTACTACTTGTGCGCAAAACGGTCTGTTCATAAGCCGAGGAAGATGCGCACTGTATGTAAAACTGTATTCGTCAATATGTCCGCAGATTTCGATGTAGATGAAGACTTGAATTTTTTTAACCAACCATACTTATTCGAACCAGAATACACAGACACTGAATTACAAGAGATGGAAGAGGCTGCATCACAACCGCAGTCTCAAGGTTCTGGAAGACAGAGAGCTTTGGACAGCTGGTGGTGTAAATGTAATCAGTGCCAATCGAAGCCTTTGGAAGAGTCAGAATTCTGTCAGATTTCATCAAAAATATCTTAATTTGTGATCCGAAGATGAACGAAAGACTTACATGGTTGGAACAACATGAGGGTGAGTAATTACTGACAAAATTTTCATTTTTGGGTGAACGAACCCTTTAAGTGAACATAAACAGTGTATTCGGTGTTAAAGAAAAAGCAGGCTTATAAAGATGCTGGTGTCCTTGCCATTCATGTTAAACAAACATTCTCTCATTGCTCTCAACTAAATCACTTTTGTGAAGATTATGCACTGTTTTTGTACAGTGCATTTGATTACTTTATGTATTTTGATTCAGTACAGCCTCATGCGTTTTGAATAAAAAGAGGAATAGATAGACTATATTCCCAAAATGCAGAAAAGCTCGAATTTATAAAGAGAATCCTGCCTACTTAAGAAGGACGTAGGAAGGAAGAAATACTTCACACTTGCTGAATAATATTCCTGATCAGAATACTCATTTTTGTAGTTGCAGCATTTCTTTTTGTTTATGTCCTCAGTCACATATTGGACAATGTTTAATTACACCTTATGGGTTGTAATTATGTTCAGTTTGACATTAAGTCTTGTAAGCTCTTTAATAAGTCAGAGTATCCTAATATGGATAATGTATTGCATAAGCCCTGTTTTAAAGGCCTATCAAATTGTTCATTGCAAAAGTAATATTTGTTGTGGTTATTTATTCGATTCTCAATTAAAACAACAATCTATATCATTACTGTAAATAACATCTGTGGGGTTTTTTCAACATTTGAAGAAAAAAAACCTGACATTCAAGCTTAATTATTACTTGAATGATCAGGATCGGTATATCAGCCAATCATGAAAAAATAAAATAAAAAAAAATAATAATAATAATCTGTAATTTGTATCAGCTGCAAAAATCCTGATCGGAGCATCCCTAGATACTAGTCATGTTGATAAACAACAGCAGCATCTGCCATCGTTTGCAACCAAGATGACATTAACTTCAACATTCATCACATCAGATTAGCAGATTAACGAGCATTAAATAAATGAATCCTGTAAAAACATCCTTAAATGAGAATGCCATAATTTTGCCATTATGAAAGCAAAACTAAATATTCTCAACCCTTCCAAGACTATCAGCATTTATTTTTACCAAACAGATGACGGATGATTTACGTCAACAAAACATCCACATCAAATGACACCAAACTATTACGAAGCCAGAAGAGATTGATCATGTTTTGAATGTTAGTGGTCTGATAAATTCCAGGACACTAGTATTTTATGATTGTTACTATTATGGGGCAAGACAACAGCTAACAACTCCAGGGTCCAACCCAACCCCCCCAACCTGACAAACGAAAGTGTGAGCCGGGGACAGAGGGAGGGAAGGAGATGAGGAAAGGGGGCAGGGAGTCTTCACATGACTCATAATGACCTACATTCAGCAGACTGGAAGCTAAATTATCTTTGTCTCCATACTGATAAACCATCACTAACTAGCAACTACTTCAGGTTTAATACATCAGAGATAGAAATGTCTAAATGTAATAGAGGGGAACAGGCAAACAAGCCCGCACCCCAAAGTGCACAGTAAACCCTGCATGGAGACGTACATCAACATTTTTAGATGTTGCATCATTACTTATTTTAATGATAGCTGAAGTGATAGTTCAACCAAAAATAAAAATGGTCATTATTTACACGCCCTCATGCCGTTCTTAAGTTTCTTTCTTCTCTGGTACATAACAGAAGATAATTTGAGGAATGCTGCTAACCAAACAGTTCGTCACCATTGACTTTCGTTGTATGGACAAAAACAAGACATTTTTCTAAGTCTTCTTTTGTGATTCATAGAAGAATGTCAGTCATGCATGTTTGTAGTAATTAGTGTGAGAATTTTTCATTTGAAGGTGAACTAGGCTAACTCTTAAACGTTCAAAATAGTTTAACTTTTGAGAGCCCTGCACTCTTGTCCATTGCACTCCATCTAGCTACAGTTTAGTACAAGTAGTTTCGCACATCTCTATTTAGAGTTAAGTGATTTCACTAAAATAATTAGGTTAAAATTTATTTAACAATCAACATTCAATGTAACTGTACAAACTCAATTGTAAAAAAAATAAAAAATAATTTCAAGCTTTAAATTAGTTTTAAAGACAAATTCTTGCAGTGAGTTTTAGTGTGATCACCTAAAAAAGATCTTGATTTTCTGTAAAGGCCATGAAAGTTGTGCAATAACCTTATAGTTATTTAGCACATTAATTTTGCTACCTATCTATTAGTTGCCCTATTGAAGGTCTGAGCTTACCGTCCATATTTCATCAAGCGTCTACTGGTCCATTTTGAACACATATAGATTTGAACATGCCTAGTAAGAACCCGGCACACGCACCTCGGCACACGCTTTATTTTAGATTGAATTGTGAGGTGCAGACATGCTACAGAACGCAATGGTGAACACAGAGGAGGGAGACAGTACAAAGATGCTGTGACAATGCAACACCGCATCATTACAAGGCAAAATGCCAAATTAAAGATGATTGGTCATGGTCATACAGACTAAAGTGTTAGACAGCCATCAGCGCTGCATTTACTGCATATACGGCACATGACAGTGACAGACTTAAAAGCAAATATTTTAGTACAGTCTCACAACTGACTGTAAAAAAAGGAGCAGAGATGTCATTTTTGTTCATATTCAAAGACAGCAGCACAGCACCTTTTTTTAAATTAGCAGGGTAAAAAGCTGACATATCAGACAATGAGGAACTTCTGCCTGTTACAGCCAAATGCAGAACAACTACAGGAAGGACATTTTTGAGCAAAGGCAAAAACAAATCCAGCCTGGGACGAATTCCTGAAATGTACGGTTCTTGGGACGAGACAGGAAAGGATGCAAGAGGAGAACGTAATTGATCTGTGTCATCAGATTCCCATCATGCATCAGGATGTTCTGTGTACCACGATCATTAAAATGCATTACATAACGAACAGTGCTACAAATGGCAAAATTCATAGTGGCATCACCAAATCTGCACATTTTAGGAGAAATTAAGAGATTCAGGGAATCAGGGGATGCAGTGTAATGCCAGAAGTATCGAATAACAAGGTGTGAGATTTTGCCCGTCATATAATTACGATCTCATTATCGCACTCGTCTAACTGTGCGTTCACACCGCAGGCGGCGAGAGCGTCAAAGTGGCCGGAAGCCATTCATTTTCAATGAGAGCCGGCGGCGAGCTCCGGCGAGAGCGGCGCGGCGCGTCTTGGACTGCGAGAGCGGCGAGAAGAGTTGAAATCAAGTCAACTTTATGGTAATAAGCTATGACGCGGTTCGGCGGCAACCAGCGGCAACCAATCGGAATGTAGAAGTCCTCCGCCTGAGAGGATACCAGAGAACACAATCCTGTAAACTTTGGTTCCGATCACATTAGTTCCTAAGCAAAATGGATGAAAAGTTCATTATTTCTGTTGCGGATTTCCCGTTATTGTATGACGTGTCCCTGTTTAAATACAGGGACATTAATAAAAAGAACGACGAATGTAAAAGGTGTCTGAAATTGTTGGTGTTTTGTTACTTTCACATTTAAAAGATTTTAATAGGTTAACTTATACCCTACGTGTGGCCAGAATGCACAAAATAGGATACTGATTTATGTTCAGTTCTTATTTGATTTGCGGCTCCTTTAAATAAAGTTTTTAAAAAATCACGCATTCTAAAATCTACGTCAGAGCGCCAGAGAGTCCCCGAATCTCACGGCGTCGATGGCAGGGCGGCGAGAGCGAATTTTGCCGCTCTCGCCGGCGGCGGTGTGAACGTACAGTAAGAACAGATGTGGGGGGGAAAGGGTGTTAAACCGTTCATCCAAGAAATCACAACCCCCAAAACCTATTTCTACTGAGCGATGCTCGTGTAAATCCGAACAGCCATGTTACATTCTATGATTTTAAGACCCAACGCCCCCCTTCCATCACTGACAGGTGTTGCTGCACTGGCGGCTGAGATGGGGGTGGGGTAAGACGCCTCCGTGACATTCACCAACACGCACACTCATGGTATCACACTCCTGTGCACAGCTAATGATTAAGGAGAGCTCCATAACGAGAACTTAAGGACAAATATTTGCCCGGTTTCCCTCCAAATCAATGCTTTGTGGAAACGCACACACAGTACAGACGGCAGTACAGAGCGTTCTGGGAGTGGAATGAGCATAACATATAAAACAAGAAAGATGCAAAATGGCTGAGCGGCAAAATTCACAGTCCGCGGTGCTCTCGCAAGGAACAATGCAAACACTTATTTCTGTAGGGTCACGGCTCGAGCGCCGGCGAGAGCACAGATGCCGTGTGTTGAGTCCGCGCCAGGCTGCATGAGAAAGAGAGAGGGCCGTAACACAAGCATGGCCATGCAAACAATGCCATTCATTCAGCGCTCATTTCTCTACTTCACCCCCCTCCCAAACCTTCTCTCGCTCTCCCTCCCTCGCCATTTCACCCCCCACATGGTCCTCACACACACACACACACACACACACACACACACACACACACACACGGTCTCAAGGAGAGGGGGGAAGGGTGGGTGGATGATAATACAGCTGCACCACACCCTGCCTCCTGCTTGGCCAACACACACACACACACACTCTTGCTCAAGCTGCAAGGACATGCACTATAAGCGTCAAAAAAGGAAAATTACGCCCGCTGCTGACACCACACCCATGTGAATTACTCGCACTGCATCTTCAAGGCGACTCACACACAACATTAAACAGGTACACGTAGGTCCAAACCTTGCATCATGAAATCCACGCGCCTGTCTTCTCTCCCCTCCTCTCCTTCTATCGCTCTCTCTCCACCCTTTACAATCAGTGTCAGGCTGTTTTTGCCTGGCAGACACCCATCTCCCATGTCATCCACACTGGCCCCTCCCCCACGGCGACCGTCCAATCAGAGGCCTGGGCTTCGAGTGCCGGCCAACCAGCACAAACCTCCACGGCATTGACAAGCAGCACTAGAGGCAGTTAGGCAGTTGTTGTTTTTTAAAGAGACAGAGTCTTGTTCTGCTTGCATCTACATGACCTCGCTCTTCCAAAGAAACGCCTCCGTTATCCTCTCCTCCCGCCCCCTGGCTCTCTCTTCTGCTGTCACTTGGATAAATATCACTGCCATTTGCAGCTGTGGCCATAAAACTGGGCTTAAATATCAGGAAAATGATCAGCAGATATATTTTTTTTCAATAAAATCACGCTGCCTGCGCTGATGACAGCAGTTTTCTCATAGGATGTTATCTGCAAGCAAAACAACTTGCTTTGCTAAATAATAAGGTTTGACCCGAGGCAACTGCTGATGAGAGTGAACCTGCCAGCTACAATCTCCTCGTAAATTGAATAATGGCACAAGACACGCTCCGTATTTGAATCCGCATTTAAAACGTCACAATTAAGCAGTTAATACAAGAGGCTGTGATATAGGGTTAATATTGTCATTGCAAAGGGCACAATGTGAGCCAAGATTGGAAATTGAGAACCATTTTTATTTATTTATTCAGAACTAGTTACATTTTTTATTTTGTTCTGGAACGACCTTCAGTCAATGTGGAATTCTTTAAAATTACTAAAGCATTGTTAACAAAAAATGTTAAAAAGGGATAGTTTTCACCCTCTTTTCTTCTGTTGAACACAAAAGATGATATATTAAAGAATGTTAGTTACCAAACAGTTGACGACACCCACTGACTTCCATAGTATGAGGTAAAAAAATACTACAGAAGTCAATGGGTGTCGTCAACTGTTTGGTTACTAACATTCTTTAAAATATCATCTTTTGTGTTCAACAGAAGAAAAATTCATACAGGTTTGGAACAACATGGAATGAAGATAGAAAATGAAGACAGAATGTTGGTTTCTTATATTTAAACAGGGAAGCTTAAGCCCTTATTGCTTTAAGAAATTGTTACCACAAAAAAAACAGAGACCATTTAAAAATCTTACCGAGCTAATTCATAAAGTGTCATCCATCTGCCAACATTTGCAATGTAATGGAAGCAGCAAAATATATTTTCTTCCCTATTGTGTCGTACATCCAAATAAAAGATTATCGGAAAAAGAAAAGAAAAAAACATTTCTTATTCTTAAAGATTCTAATAATCCTCTCAGAAAACTCCTAATTTAGCTTAAAAACTTCTACGTAGGAGCCTTAGCTTAAGAGCGATTCGGGACGGATCTGAGAACAACTCTGAGCAAGGAAAAGACAAAAACTTTAATCTTAGTGAGGAGGCGGGGCTGACCCCGGTCACAATCTATTGAAGACTGTGATTGGTTGGTTGTCCAAGAAGGGAAAAATTAAGCATAGGGTCTACACACACACATACATTTATATATATACACACTTTTTTTTTTACCATGCTGTTAATTCCCTATAAGGTATTTGATTGGCTTAGAATTTTTTTTTTTTAAATCCACTCTTTCCAATTACACTGATTGCGGTGTATTTAAGTGATGGTTTGAATGTTGGTTTTAATGTAGCAAACATGGAATAAAAAACAAGAAGGATGAGAAAGCCCAACTGGACAGAGGAACAGCGTTTACTGTTAGCCCAGTTAGTGGATGAACACAAGGCCATCCTTAAAGGAACATTCGGGCCGGGTGTCACAGCACGGGGCAAGAAGCAGACGTGGGAGCTTATAGCAGTTAATAATAAATAATTAATGGTTCATTCCCCATGATTTTGCACACCAGGAAAGTCTGCTATATTCATAAATGCAGTTTTTTGTGCCTGCAAGGTGGAAATGTCCAGTGGAAACGAAATAAACTGCAACACAATCAGAGGCTGTAATGTTTGTGATCACTCTGCTTACAGAAGGTTGTGACCGACCCAAATCATCACTGCTGCATTTTCACAGTTGCCAAATATCTTAATGTAGGGATTACTTTAATTTCTGGCGCTATGTCATTCCTGCACTGAGTCTGAGATGTTAGCGTGTCTCTATACGACAATTCACCATGACGTCACAACAGTAATAGACGTTCCTAAGCCGAAGCGTTCTCATGGCAACGCTAGTAAATTGCTTGGAAGGGAGACCCACCGTCAGCAGTGAAAATGTAATAAAAAAATAAAAACATTTTTAAATATAATGCGTTTTTTTAATCATAATAACAACTGTATTTAATGATAGAAATAAAAAATAGAATAAATGAGTAATATAGTAGGCCTACACATAATTAGCTGAATACTCTCTATAGCTCTTTTTTCTAGCCAAAACAACGTGCTATATATCATGGTCATTAAATGGCTTTCTTACGATAAATGTTATGTGACATAATTGTTCTCCAGCTGTTATATTGACCTGTTTGCGCGGTTGAAAAACACTGATTGGTCGATATTATGCATGTATGATATACATTTCGCTAAGTTGTGTCAGAAAATGGATGTGTGGCGTGAGAGCGTGTGAAAAGTGAGTCTCACGGTCAATGCGTGAGAGAGTGGGCAGCCCTCTTTTACTTCAGGCAGAGACTGGCAATGAGTCTGATCTTCAAAAGAGACAAGTTTACTAATATTAGTCTCCAATTTCCCCGGCTGAAGATAAATGCTCTACTATGATTTTGTAGATGGACCGTTTTGAGAATAACGTTACACGAAGCAGAGTTGAAGGGCAAGCAGGGTCGGCAGCAGAAAGGTAAATGTTGGAGGAATCATATAATTTAGGGGATCATTAAGATTTCCTACTTTTAGCACTACTTTTGACGACACAACGTCCACTCGCTATAACCTCCTCCTCACCCACAGGAAATCGATTTAAACCCTACACCTTTTGCTGTATAGATGGCAGCGCAACCCCAAACACAACACGTTTTCATCATCGTTTCAACTTTGATCAACAACAATGTTATTATAACTGTAACTGTTCCACTAGCCGGCTGGATCTCTTCAGTTAGCCAGTAGAAGCCACTCGCGTTCTGCCACCCGGAAGTATCTTGGTGCCTATTGTTTACAAACATTCTGAAATGTCGTATAAGATCTGTCACAAACATGATCCCTGCGCGATCTAATCTATAGCGTCCATATAGATCCATTTGTCTGCAACACATTTCTTCTCCCTCTTCGTCTTTGTCATTTTCTCCTCTGCTGAAGAAACTCTTAAGCCTCTTAAAAGTCCTAACAATTTTGACCTTAAGACCTCTTTTAAGGGTTAAGATGCTTTCTGAATTACTTTTTCTTTACTAGGATTTTTTATTTAATTTTAAGAGTAAACGGCCATATTTCTAAGAATTTTGTCACTAGGAGTCATCTTTTGTCATCTTAAACTCTTTGCATTAAGCGTTGAACCAAAAAAATAAAAGGGACTTCAATATACAGCACACGATTCATTTATATAACGTCTGCACGGCCCTCGCGTTCTGTAACAAATCCTTCCCTCAGGGGTCAAAATGACACGAAGCCCTAAAAATTTATCTTATTTTTTTTTGTCCAGAAAGCTTATTTCATTCCAGTTTGATCATTTTTATTCTATTTTTTAATGCAATTTTTTGGGAGATTTTTTATTTTATTTACCTTTAAACTACTCTAAACTTACTAGATTTGATCAATAAATAAAAAGTGATTAAGTAATTGAAGCACATTCCTCACATTCTTTTAACTTAAATTCAAGATAACTCACAATTTCATGCACAACCTTTTAATTCAGCTCAAAATATCTTAAAGTGGGTGTCTTTGCCGACCTCTTGTGGGGAAAAAACAATTACATGACATTTCATGACTCTAGCCACTAGATGGCCTTATATGGAGCAAATGACCCTTTCCGCTGGGTCCTAAAGTCAGTTCATTCAGAATGCATTATTAAATATTTTTTGTTAAAGTTTTAGCATTCCTCGCATTCCATTAATTCCTATGGGGGTCAAATTGACCCACGAGGGAAGGATTTGTTACTTTTTAAAATTTCAACAAAAAAACTTTTTGATTTCGATTACATTTATGTTTTGTGTGTATTCATAGTTCAAGTGCGACAAAAGTCCTAGGGTCTTGGACGCCTTCCAATGAATATATTTTTAATTTCTCACAAATATTTTCCGGGTCAAAATTACCCAAGAGAAGGATGAGGGTTAAATGTTTTGATGTCATTTCTAAAGAAACAGGAAGACAGGGCAACAACTAATCAATAATCAAAATCCACAACGAATTTCATTATCGATCAGTCGTGTCTGCCCACCGTGCAAACTTCCGCAAGTACAGTCAAATTACAGCTCTGAATAGCGCATTTCTATGGACAAAATGCATTTAAAAATAGTGGAGGAAACTATTGAGCTGCTCCTGGAAAGGTACGTGATCCAAGCAGCCCAAAACATGAGGCATTTTTATTTTAAGCATCAAGCTAATGCCTTAAAGTAATGTTTAACATGGCTTGCCCTGTCAGACCCTTTGATAGATGCGTGTGCCATTTAATGTGGTATATGCTCCCTTAGCGTAAAACTTTAATTTTACGGTTATTTATATCCTTATTTGTAAGTGTTACAAATGAATGCAAGTATTTCCATTTTGCATGAAAGGCTCGTCCAGACAGTCTGTGTTAATCTTCAAACTTCACTGAACGAGTAAATAACATAACAAATGGGACGCATTAGAGAGGGAGCCAATTAATATTCAGCGCAAAAATATAAATTTTGCTGGAATATCTGTTGTTGGATGTTAAATTTAGATTTAAAAAAGTCAACATGCAATTCAAGAGTGGTAACTGTAAAGGAAAAACAGTGTGTAATTGAATATAAAAGTAAGACGTATCTTACAATTACAGGATAAAGAATGACAGTAACAGTTACTGTGTCTAGAGTGAATGTGTGTGTCATTCCTCTTATCTGTTAACAGAGTTTGTGTTTTTATTTTATCTTTATTATCTTCTTAATTTTTAATGTAGGGATTTAACCAGTCCTTTTTGCTTTATAGCTCTTTTGCATAAAGCATAGATATATTCACTATATATGTTTTCATATCATTCAGGTGGCACGTTTGTTTGAAGAACCGCATTGGGCAGGAAGTGGAAGTGTTTTTTGTAAAAAAAAAAGAAAAAAAAAGGGCTTTTTATCCAATTAATCTAAGAAACAATTGGCCACCTAATCGATATTGAAAATCGTTAGTTGCAGCCATACAGGGCGGGACATAAATCCACTTTAAAATGCAGCATTCTGTGTAAAATTAAAATTGGTCCGATACGTTTTATGGTCATTGCGACTCGTACATATGATCCGCTCTGTGCTATCGTGTCTCTGGACCGGAGCCTTGTGTGTGTGTGTGTGTGTGACTAACGCAAAGCCAAACTTAATTCGCCCCAAGGTGAAAAAGACGTACTGTTAAATGTATTAATGTATTAAAAATGCATTATATAGCACATTTGTATTGTACTAAAAACATACTAAAGTACATTTTTAATAAATTTATTAGTGCATCTTTTTCACCTGGGAAAGCATATTTACACTGTCAGATAGATGTTCTTCTATATAGTGCATTATGTGCCATTCACCTTATTTATATGTATTTATATATATATATATATATATATATATATATATAACATAATAAATGTGTGAACAAGTGATCGATTTTAGCCGCAGCTTCAGCGTCTATTTATAATGTGGGGGCGGAGCTTCAGATTCTAGAGAGCATTTGATTGGACAGAAAATCTGATGAGAAGCTGAAGTGCAGAGTGATGTCATCAAAATCATTGATCCGTATTGGCAGAAGTGAAAGACTAAGTTTTAAATGCTTATAGGCTATCTAATGTGAATTGTGTCATTGTTTTGGAGCGCACTAACTTATAGATAACAGTAAGGCTAACAAATCCATACTAAAAGTCCCAAAAAATACATTTTGATTTCATAGGGACTTTAAGAGATGAGATTTACGGTCACCAAATCTAAAGAGAACTAGCTTTCCCTAGATTTTATGAAAATGGACAGGAGTTTCATTCAGTAGTAATGTACTATATAATAAAGAACACACAGGCACTGTTTTTAATAACAGTAGTTTGAGTGTCTGTGCTGCCCGTGCCGCCCTGCACAAACAGGAAGGAGAAAAGATAAGAGAACAGAGCTCAAACTGTCTAACAACTACATCACCGGCCACACAAACATTCCCGAAACAACCATATCGCCCATCCATTTCTCAATGTGTGATAGTTCACATAGTACACTGACACTGTCAGATGATTCACTCAAGGTTTACCCAGACACATACAAATAAAACATAAATCACTTCTCTATAAACATTTGGATGTGCATTTAGGTCAATAACAGTCCAATTATTAAAGCAAATGCAAATCTGACTAAACACAGCATCAAATCTAAATTTAATTACAAGGTAAACCATAAAATCACTTTTTGAAGTTCAGCTCAAGGCACAAAATGCAATGCTTTTCAGGCCTGTGTATCTGGTGGTGCAAGGATTCACTTAAAGTCAACATGAAATCAAAATATACCCATTTTAATTGTCTTATTGTGTAGAATTCATCAGTGCACATAATACCAAAGAGATAAAACCATTCAAAACATAATAACTTGACTTGATTTTATCAACAGGTGTCTGTGAACCCAATCGATTCCAGTCTCACCCTAAACGTTGTCCTTGAATATCCCACATAATGGACGTAAAGTGGGTTCAAACGTCATTTTATGTTGAATTTAATAGATTTGGGGTTGTTGAAAGTCAATAGGATATATATTGTCCATCTAATATGATTTCATCTTCTCACCTTCACAGATGCGGTCCAGTCTCTGCCGCTTCACTTTGTGTTTGTCCATCAGAGCCATCGACTGGCAGTTCTTCGGTAAGACCAGCTACGGCCACAACACGATGAGGGAGAGAGAGAGGGCACAGCACAGCGTTCAGTCCAGAAACCACCCAAATCCCAAAAATAGCTGTGAAGATCAATTTCACAGGTTTAAGATACAGACCAAAAGCACTTTGACTACCTAATCACATCATGGAGGGAGAGAAAAAATGCAAAGATAAAACATGTCATGCATTTTATCTGGTGTAAAATACCTTGACTATTTATTCTGGAGATGTGTATTCACAGTGAGGCGTTTTTCGACCACATAAATGACTTGATTTCTTAAAAATAGTGCTGGGAAAATGTCAAATTAAACTACCCACCTGATGATGTCAAAGCCAATCAACTACTCTGCTGACGTCACGGTCTTTTATAATGGCAGCTGGAAGGGGATAACATCAAACAAGCATTAGTTATGAAACAAGGGCCGAGCGTAGGAAACAGTCATTGTCTCTCATAATTTAAGTTACTCATATATTATCTGAGGCGTTTGAAAGAGGATAAAGGCCCGTATCTCTCTACTAGCATTAATGTTGTTAGTACCGAGGCTACCTTTTTAAACTCGCTTCTTGGTGACCATTTCAGTGAACCATTTGATACTTAAACTGAATAACCGTAAAACGAACGAATGAGCGCGTTTTCAGAAACAACATTATTTAGTATGTCACGTTGTTTTGAGCGCTCAGTTGATAACTTCGTGAATATTAACTTCAGTCTCATTTCGCTTAGTTATTTCACTCTCGTGAGACTCAATTAACAAACCTGTGACTGTGTAGAGTAGTTCAGGACAGGAAAAACTACAGAAGAGCACATAAATGAAGTTACAAATCCATAAATCCTGACAAGCGTCGTGTCGCCGCGTCTCGAGCGCGAGACTGCAGAACTGCGCAGCGGACAGTCAGCGAGCGCGAGACCAACGGCTGCGGTCTCAAACAATCGCGTTTTAACGGGAAAAAACTTGCGGTTTCGTTGATTTAACCGGGTGCGTTGAAGTTTTGGTCGCGTCCCTCGCTCGCTTTAAGTTCTCAAGTTAGCGCTGAGCTAGCTAATTAGCACATGCAGCAAGACACAATGCAAATGACTACACAATTAACCTCCAAATCCAGTAACGTTAGACTAAACACGCAAAGGATAACATAAGAGCTTATTTGTGGTTTTTAATCGCTCTTATAACAATATTCATCTCTGATAGCGTTGTTTTTCTGACTGTGAATGTACACTCTGAGGAAAAGGCGCTTAGACTGGTTGCTAACTGAGCTACCAAACATTAAACACACACACAGAGTGTGAGAGATACAGTCATAATAACACACTGGAGTCTCACGGCACACACAATCGAGAGTCTGAGGTGCGTAATGTGTCAAAGATAGTCCAGAAGCAGGGGTAACGCACCCCACTCACCCGAAAAAGCGTCTCTGGAGATTGATGTACGGGGTCAGTGTGGTCACGGTAGGTGAATCAACTATTCCCCGCTATCACTCGCCATGAAATCTGCACAGAAAAGGAAGTCGAGGCCGCACAGACAACGTGCTGTGGAAAGAGCGAGCATTCAGAGCAGAGACATGAGCGATGTACAGTAGAGCGCCTTCTACAGGTCAGTCTCTCATATTGCGGGGATCATTGCACTTATTTTCTTCATACATCAGATTTATAAGGTAGGCTGTAGCCTACAGAAAGCTTGTTTCTGCCACGGGATACTAAAGTTTTTTTTTTTCTTGAAATGTAACAAAAAAGTGAGAATTGCAAGATATAAATTCAGAATTCTGGAGAAAGATGTCAAAACTGCAAGATGTAAATTTGCAATTCTGAGGAAAAAGTCAGAATTGCAAGATGTAAATTGACAATTGACAAATGTCAACTCACAATTGTCAATTTGCTACTTGGAATTCTGAGGAAAAAAGTTCACAATTGCGAGGAAGAAGTCAAAACTGTGAGATGTAAAACTCAGAATTTCAAGAAAGTTGTCAAAACGGTGAGATATAAACTTAGAATCCTTTAAAAAAAAAGTCAGAATTGTGAGTCAAAACTGCAAGATATAAACTCAGAATTCCGAGAAAGAAGGATTCAAAACTGCGAAATGTAAACTCAGAATTCTTTTTCTTTTTTTCTAAATCAGAATTGTGATATGTAAACTCAGAATTCTAATTGTGACCTTTGTCTCTCGAGTTTATATCTCAAAATTAAATAGAATAAAAAATAAGAAAGGTATTTGTGACTTCTCAAAATGCAGATATTTATTTTCGCACAATTCGCAAAACGAATGCTTGTGTGATTTTTATTCCGTGGCGGGAAACAAGCTTCAAAAATATGGAGATTGCTAAATGGGGGGACAGAAGGGTAAACTTTCTCGCCCCCTAAATTTGCATTATTTGTCACATGATCATTTATTATCATATAAAGGGCACTCGTTCAGCTGGCTATAAAAAACTATTTTTTTAAGCAGGATGGTTTCATATACCATTTATGCTTGTAAATTGTGTAAAACCGTGCATATTGATTTAGCCATTAATTGTTAAAGGAAGCATTTCCCCACAATGGTAGCTTTGGGGGTAAAATGTTTTATCAGATGTTCAAGGTAAGATGTATCATTGACTAAGCTAGAGATAGTAAGTATAGTATCCAAAAGCAGGAAATGTTGAAATATTACAATATGTTGCAAAATTACATAATTAAGGACAATCAACAATGGCATACTACCCCTGCTCAGTTATATGATTGGATTCTAACACAACAAGAGGCTTGTTATGTTGAGTCGGAAGATGCTGTGTAAATGTCTAGTTTTATCTTAGAATAAACTGAACCTTTACAGAACAGAATTACCCAAATTAATTTTAACCTGTAAATGAACTAGCATACCACTTAAACCCCGAATATTTCTGCTCCTAAGGTGACTAACTAGAGCATTGGTTCTCTACCTTTTTGACTCAAAAGCCCCCATTTTCTGCTTTAATTTTGACAACGCTGATTCCAGAGGATTCAAGATTGGATGGATAAATTGGGATCTCATTTCTTAAAACCATGTAGGAAGAAACATCATGGCCAAGATCTGCACCAAAAATTGGTCCACCTCTTGATGGAAATAACATCACAAACATTTATTTCCATCAAGTGGTCGTCAATGTTTGGTCCAGATCTTGTTTTTAACAATGCAAGAGTCCAGTGCTCTGTAAAGCACATCCCAAAGACTTTCACTGAATTTAAGGTCTATAGACTCAGAGGAGCTAATTCACGTGTTGAAAATGATTCTTCATGCTCCTCCCAACCATTCTCTCACAATCTGAGCCTGATGAATCTTGACATTGTCATCCTGGAATATGGCCATG
The DNA here is from genome assembly GCA_033366665.1 of Phoxinus dragarum. Classification (NCBI taxonomy): domain Eukaryota; kingdom Metazoa; phylum Chordata; class Actinopteri; order Cypriniformes; family Leuciscidae; genus Phoxinus; species Phoxinus dragarum. Next base: position 4,686 of record JARPMJ010001343.1, on the reverse strand, counting down.
ATCGTGTCTTCCTAATAACATGGTTGTTTAAGAAATAAAAAACTACACACTCCATCAGTTAGAGAGTTAGAAGAACTGTCGTCAAACATATATTATAGAAACATAATAATCACTGCAATAATGATCCAATCATAGACTCTTAAGCATTTGCGTATTTAAATCCAAACAGTCTCCATATCTTGTTTTTGCAAGGTAGATAGAAACGTATTTTTTTAGCATTATAATCAAGTTAAAATAACCCCCTTGACGTTTGCTGGACCTGATTGAGAACCACTGACCAAGAGTATAACTACCTGCAGATCTAACGGATGATTCAGTTTTCTTACATAACAAAATGACAGCAGTGTAAGATTAAAAATAGAAACACTGGACCTCTGGCGCATCTAAATCACACTCGTTGTGCAGACAACAGCTTTTCTGAAGCCTAAGGCTAACCCAACACCCCTTTACATCCTTGATACTAATATATTTGAAGTGCTTCGGTAAGTTTTCTTTGTCTTTTTTACATCTTAGACTTCGATGGTCGCTTCCCCATTCACACAAAAACATCATAACAGAAGTCATTGTTGTGAAAGTGTTTGAGCAACATTTAATACTTATACTTTCATGTTATTATCATCCACCATACGCAAACTCATTATTGTACGCAATAGTATATTATCATAGTCATCAATATTCATAATTTTATATTCACATTTTCATCTGTATCATTACTACAATGAAGTTGACCTGGTATCACTCAAAAGACAGTGGAACTGAGAGGAAATCAATCACATTTTCATGCCATGTTTTATCAATCTCTTATGAATTGTTGCAGTCTTGAGACACACACACGCACACACACACTCTCTCCAATTCCTCGTGCTATCCCATCTTTATTATTTTGAAAGAAAAAAAGAGTGATGAAATCTATAATAATAATAATTTAACATTGCAGAAAAAAAACACAACCAATAAATTACTCCTTTAAACCCACATCTAGCATTGCTACAGTTACTTCTCTGTGAGAGACAGCTGTAGTATCCTCTCCAGCTCGTCCTCCTCTTCCCTCCACTTCCTTTAGGGAACAAAAAGAGGAATGTTATGTTATTGGCTGATACAAATGAAGAGAAACATAAACTGTTCCACGTTTTATATTCATTTGATTTGTTACGTTTATTCTCTATTGAACTCTGAGATGATTTGGTAAGTGGAAAGTCGCTCACATTAAGGGGGGGGGGGGGGGGGGGGGGGGCGTTAACATGACACCGTTTTCGCTATAAGCGCGTAGTTTTCTTTGCAAAGTGACATTGCCAACTACTGGCCTGGCATGAATAATACAGCCTTTTTTAACCGTTTTCGTCGTATCCATGTTGAACGGGGATCATTTTGACAACGTTGTCGTCTGTACACGAAACTTTTTTAAATCGCCAAGGAAAAACGTTAAGGTTTTTAGTACATCATTGTTGTTGCCACAATGAAAAATACGAAAAACAAAACATCAGTAGGTGTTTGTTTTTGTGACTAATATAGATTCTTAGAAACTGACATTGTATATAAATAATGCTGCAGGGTCATTCTATGAAAATGGTGGCTTTTTGAACAATCAACTTTTTAAAAATTTAATTCTTTTTTTTTTATACCAAAATCTATAGTCAGATAATAGTCAACCTCTTAACATTATAAATAAACTTAAATGACAGCTTAATGTATTTTTATATTTTTACTACATAACATTCAAAAATGCTTGTGCTGCTTTTTTGTCACTGGTGTTACCTATATTTTAGATGACAATTCAGGCTTCCCAGAATGTAATTTGACTATTTAATTTGCATACATAATCATAAAGAAAAAGTTAATGTAATATTAAGAAATTGTCTTAATTAGTAATAATTTACTTTAAACAGGCATGTGTAAAGTTCTATTGTGTGACATTTTTCTATTTCTACCATTGTGTTTTTTGTTGTAACATTAGAAATAATTGAAGTTGAGTGTTCAAAATTGAATGATCATATCCTTAAAATGCTTACTAATGAATGCAGCAACAGTTAGGTAGATACAAAAACCATATTCTATGAAACTGGGCAACTCTGATGCCAGAAAACCAATATGCCATGCGGTAACACCAGTGACGCAATGTAACACCAGTGACATATCTGTCAAAAAGCATAGCAATTTTATGTGTTTACAATATTAAAACAGTAATGAAATGCTAACAAGTCTTTATTAATATAATTGTTGAGGCTTTTATGAAACCTTATGTTGAGAAAAAAGTTAGTGGTGTTATTGATTGTCACTGGTGTTATCATCATGTCACTGGTGTTAACCAGCAGCAACAGTAACACCAGTGACGATAACACCAGTGACAAATCTGCAGACAAAATGGCATATCTAAGATGGCGGCCACAGGTAGCTCAAACCACAATTCTTAAATTGTAAATGAATCACTTAATCATGCAATTTGAAAAATTATATTAATAAAATTTCCTTTCCCCTTATTATAAACTGTAGAACACCAGTGACACATCTTAAGTCCTCGCATGAAATTAGCAAATTATTTATCAAATTACTAAGAGGTGAAGAAGAGAGTTCACACTCACAATGTGCTTTTCAAAACAGCCACGCCTACAATGAGCCTTTGACCCAGGGAAGAAGTTGGCAAGGATGTTGAATTTTTTCAAAGTTGAATTTTTTTTACTTTTTAAAATTGTAACACCAGTGACATGAAATTGAGGGGACAGGTATTCCCTGTAAATTATTTATAATATTTAGTTTATATTTTAGTTTTTTTAGTCCACTAAATAACTATACTACTTCCCTTTGTATTATGACATTTAAAGGGGGAGAAAAATACATTATTTAACTCAAAATATGTCACTAAACCACGACTCCCTGACCCGAGGGACAAGCCAAATTTCATGGTGCTGACCGTGTTCTACAATATATATAAAAAATAGTTTGCAATATAACTGTCTTACAAATGTTTTATTAACAATAAAACACTTCAATTAAAACAAAAAACATATATTTTGTGTCATTATCTGACACTTTTAAGTGTTTTTTCCTGTGATTGAGGCCGGGACAGGAAAGCCGCCATTTTCGTAGAATGACCCCTGCAAGTGAAAAAAGTTTTTAAAAAAAAGCCAGATAGTTCTAATGTTATAGGGACAAAAATGTTAAGTAAATGTTCTTGTCATGTTGAATATAGTGCAACAAAACATTATTTAAAAACTAGGCTTTGTGTCAGGAGTCTATGATGCCAGGAAACTAGAGGTCAACCAATAGTGTGTTTTTACTGATAACGATAAGTAGGTTGGCTCACGCTGGCCGATAACCAATTAATCAACCGGTAAGTTTTTAAAATGGATACTGAAGGAAAACAAACATAACACATAATATGGTGCTGAACTTCATTGCAAAAATTTAACAACAGTACTGAACCATGAAAATGTACTGTACTTTTTACATAAAAAAAAAATCATTATACCTTGATCATCAATGTTGAAATGAACAATTAATACTTCTATAAACCTTAGTTAATGTTGCAAGCAGACTCATAAACTGTTACTATTTCATATAAATCCAAATAGTCATGCTTAAAGACGGACATCTTTAAATATCTACACACAAAGGCCATAGAAATTAAACGTATATGTAGCCTATACTGTGGCCTTTAGCTTGCTCAGTTGGGTATATTCAATTTAATTAATCAATGAATAATACTATTGATTAGCATTACCAACATGGGACGTTTTATTATTATTTTAATTTAATACTGTGAAGCTGCTTTGATACAATCTGTATTGTGAAAAGCGCTATATATATATTCTTGACTTGACTGTATGTATACTCGCACTTTATTTGCCTTTATTTAGAATACTTGATTATCTAATCAAAATAACTAAATATGTATAACAGTGATAAAAAATCAATAAAAATTAGACACAATTTCAGATTTAGTTTTATATGTTTCTGTCAGCTGCATGAACATCAGTTTGCTTTCTCATGTCACTAGCTTTATATATGCAACTTCGCTGCATAACGATTGCATTAAAGCGACCAGCTGGATATAAACGAATGCAAATAGATGGTAACAATCGTGACGGTAAACATTTGGGGTTGGACTTGCGTGTGTTTTTGTCACATTCCTTCCCTCTGTGCAGATAAAACGTTTTCGGGATAATTCCGGTTTCACTTGGCTACGCATGCGGAAGCAATATTTTTTTTTACTATTTACTATACATTTTTAAGGCCAGACAATTAGTTTGTTGAGGGTTGGGTTTGTAAAGAAGGACTACACTGCGCACATATATATTTAAACGTGCATACCTATAGACTAAACACGTGATGCGCATGTGCACGCCGTCTGCGTTTTCGCGGGGTTTGCGTTTTTGAGGTTAGCGCAGAGATAACCTTTTTTTTCCAAAAAATGTCAAGGCTTGCACCTTGGAATCTATTTCAGGGTTTGCGTTCTCAAGCCTCCAGGCACTGTTTTGTGTGGATGAGCGTGCCGGACCGCGGTTGAGTGTTTTCTGTTAGAACAGTGTCGTGTTAGCTAAGTTAATAACTAAGTTAATAACTGAGTTAATAACTTATGATCTCTGCAACGGAAGTGAAATCAATCAAAACTAACTTTAGCTGGACAATAACTTTATTCTAGAGCTGCTGTAAAGCCAAAACAATCTCTGTTACTGTAATATCCTATTA